>APFE031153349.1:21169-47584 GCA_000404065.3 Pinus taeda | reverse complement strand
ATGCAGATTGGGTAGGCAGCCCAAGAGGCCGAGTATATGGCAGCAAGGACATCAGGTACCATCATATCAGAGATTGTGTGCAGCGAAGGATCATGTTACTTTCGTACATTCCAACGGAGGATCAGGATGCTGATATTCTGACGAAGGCTCTCACCAGGAGAAATTCGAGTACCACCGAGGCAGGATAGGGGTTGCTGATAATCCATATCTTGTCGAGAGGGAGTGTTGAGATTGCAACAAAATGATGGAGCTTAGTGAAAAGAGTCGCCTTCACTAAGTGGGCCCGCAGGCTATTTTTGGCGCAAGTCTATTTTTAGACTATGTCTATTTTTAGACATATGGATCATGTCTATGGATTGCAGGTTGCTGTTTATGGATGATTGATCAAGTTGGAAAATAGATGGACTTCTATTTTTAGACCACAGCGGAGTGACTGCTCAGTCTAAATATAGAACAGTCAAATATTATTAGCTCATAATAATATTTAGACTATAAACTTTGTCTTATTCTCTTGGAGCACTTCAGGATGAGCTACGGATGTGGTACATGCAGATCCCAGAAGGAAATACGTGGTTACCTATGGATGACTAATATTTGCATGCAGGACTTCAGTTAGAACTCAAGTGAGTTGAGTTTACTGGACTGGAGGTGCAGTTGATGGAGTTGTGTTCAGTTTAGCTTTGTTAAACTGGTTGTATTTAGTCTAACTGGCAAATAGACTAGAGATGAGTTGGGTGAATTAGTTATTAATTAAATCACAAGTTATTAACTCATAATACAACTAATGAATACATCAGTTAACTCAGTTGCATGTCAGTGCATGTCAGTTCAGCAGGGACAGGTGTTAGAGAATCAGATTGCTATCAGTTGTGACTATAGTTGTGCATCAGATCTTGCACAAATCAAGGGATTGAGTATGCCAATGAGTTTACCCACATTGTAGCTTGTGCTCGCGTGATTTAGCCAAGTAAATACGTGGTTGCCTTGGAATTATCATCAGTTCTTGAGCAGGTATTGAGCAGCGGAGTCAGGCAAGCAGCGAAGGAGATTTGAGCCAGTGATTGATTCAGATCTGAGCTGTATTGTGTGTAACAGAGGTGGAGATACTTGTGAGAAGTATTATGCTGTGTAATGTTACATGACTCAATCATTAATATACAGATAGTTGGGGTTTTTAGCGAGATGCTTTCCCCGGGATACATACTGTGTTAATGTGTGAATGCTCTTGATGTTTTATTGTTATTGATGCTGCTATATTGATGATCAACGTAGAGGAGCTTATGTATTGTGTATGTTTTCCGCAATAGTACATGATCAGGATAATCTCTGTTGAATATGTGTTAAATTATTCAAAATTTCTAGACATCATCGTGTTTAGAACTATCCCAAAGTATTTTATATTGGGTAGGGAGTTCCTTTAAATGATCCGATTTCCTTTTTCTCTACTCCCCCCTAAAAATGGCTCTTTTCTTTTGACTAAAGACGTTGTCAGTAGGGGATGTTTCCTCCAATTCAATTGTGGATAGAGAAGAAACAACAATGTTATCTTGATGAATATCACGTAGAATGAAAACAAGAAGAGTTTTGGACAATAATCCTAAGGGGACAATATTGGAAGTATCTAGACTTGCATTTGTGTTGATGGTAGGAAAACTAATCTATAGTGATTATTGATGTTGAAGCTAAGCCTCTTGTTCCTTCTTTGCTTGCACCTTTTCTAAATGGAGTCATTCCTCTTGTAATATTAATTTCTCAATTGCAGTGGTGGATTTGTTAACAATTTTGTTCTTTAGTACTTATTCTATTAATACCTCTATAATGTATTCATAAATCACTCGAAGTCCCTTTTCATTTTCCTTAGGATTAGAATAAACCTATTGTGAGGTTTCATGAATGTTTGTTTCCTTACAGTTCTAGTGGATGTTTGGAGTGGTAGGTGAACTATCAGATTCATGTTAGACATGGTCCATATGTTGGTTTTGCAAGGTGGTTGGATTACATCTTCTTTAATTTATTTGAAAATTTAGAAATTTAGTCAATGACTCCTTAGGGAGTTATTTGATCCTCTACGGGACTTTTGAATATGTATCTTCTCTTTTGAAGATTCCATCAAAAGGAGAATATTCATATACATAATATCTAAAGTAAACATGAACAAAATGCTCAAATAAAATCTTTAAGGGTCATGTGCTTTATACTCAATAGAAGAAAAATTAAGAAAAGAGAGGGTTGTGGTTTCCTTTCCAACATGAAAGAGATTAGAAATACAATATGGGCCAACCTATAAAGGAAAAGATGGCAAAATTTTCTCACGTGCTTTACATAAATCTCTAACAATTCCTTTCAAATTTGTTTGATAAGCCACTTCCCTACAAACTAGCCTATCTGCTGAATAAAGGGTAATGGCACGAGGAGGGACTTGACACCCATAAACCTAGATGTAGGAGAATGTTTCCTTGACATAGCAATCTCCTTAGTACTCAATACTCTCGTTTTCTTCTTGGGAAAACATAGGAAGCAAGTTATTATGGAAATTTTGATATAAGAAGACCATTACAAATTGAAAATTGTGATATAAATTTTCTTCTGCACTATCTTCACATAGAATTGAGTGATCAATATGGACGAGTGAGAAATATAGATGGAAAGGGAGTGGGAAAGTACATGGTGTTCGAGATATAAGTAGGCATCTAGAAAGGAGTAAGTGTCCTTGAATCAAACCTAAATTTCTTGCAGGTATCAACTTTCCTATAAGTATTTTCTAATAAAATGTTGGCCCAATTGAGGACAGACCTGATAACGGTTTTGTGAATGATAGGGATCCAATATAGTTTGATATGAGTAGGTTATTTATCGTAAATTAAGACAGACTACATGATTGAAACATATGGAGGTCCTTGCTTGGGGTGTTACAAGATATAATTTGAAGTTTTCTTCCTTAAATTTTCTTTCTTTCTCTCTCCATTATCTTATTAATCGATACAAATTCATTATATTGAGTAAACTCATCCTTGAGAAAATTCTAAAGAAATTGAGCATTATAAATAATTTTTGGTTTAGGGAGCTTATACATACTATCTATATCATATGATCTAAAAGAAGCCATGATATTGCCCCTCTGTTTAGAGATATTCCTTGTTCATAGATCAACATGTTTCAGTGCCTAGCAAACCATGTTTGTGTAGGAATGAATTTAGGCTTTGGCCATTATTTTATAAAGACCTTAACTAGATATTCATGCATGGTGATATTAGCTTCTCTAACCTTTTCATAATCTTATTTTGATTCAACTTAGCCTTCTTCGTTGGGCAACTTGTACATATCATGTCAAGACAGGGTGTTGGATTCAAATTTAAATGTATTATGAGAGAATATCCATATGTTTGGGTTCATATCGTCTAAATCCTTCGTGTGTAGGGCATGTGTTTCCTTTTGCATGGGCTTCAATATTTTATTGCTTTATTACAAAGTTATAGATATTTTTGATATATTATTTGTTTTTAACTTGTTAATAAAAAAATAGAAGAAATATAAAATAATTGTTTGTCCAACAACATTAAGGCTAGAGTTTGTGTAGCAACATAAAATTGAAAAAGATATGATTTCTGTCAATGGTGGGAAAATTAGTTACTGTTATGTAAACCAATTTAGAGTATGACTACAAGGTAACAAAAAAATAGCTGTCCCATATGTAGGAAAAACTAGCCAAACCGATAATAATTGTAGGAATGGTAAATTTAGCATCATAGTATATATCAAGAAACAAAAAATCTTGATAGTTAAGATGATAAACGATTGTCTAGGCTGATGGGATAGTTTGTATCCCTTTAATGGGGTTTCGTTGTTGGTCTTGAAGTAAGCGCATTTCCCTGTGAGCAAGTCATCCTTCTATATCCATTGACAACAACCTCACTTAATCCAATCTATCTTGAATTTAGTCCTTGACATCTCATTTATCCACCAATGCTTTTCCCATGAGTGGCTTGATGTGCTAGTACAATTACACTCTCTACAAATAGTAATTTTGTCTTTCGGTAATATTCCCCCTAGTAGGGCTCCGAGGTGTGAAGCCATCCCTCACCGTAGAGTCCAATGTACCTGATCTCTCTTATCAAACCTCACCCTTACGTGCATTTATCTCTAGTTGTATCTCAAGGGGCATATGGGCATAATAATTCCACCGAGAAGCCTCAACATAAGATCGACCTCATGAACCCCCTATATTGCCATGTCCTTCACCCCTATAATAACCTTTGGTGCTTTGGTGGGTCATGGTTGTCGATTGTACACAAAAATAAGTAGGAAAGAAATTTTGCAAAGGTAAAGGATAGAAAAAATGGAAGAAAAAAAAAAGGTTAATGCCCTTTTGTAAGATGAAGATTGAGTTAGAAAGCACCATGGAGATCATTGTGTTTCGACATAAACAAAGGTGAGAGGAAAAAGATAACAATACAATAAAGTGAGGCGCAAAGTAGACAAAAATTGCAGCCCAAAAACATGGTGGACAAAAGAAATAAGGAAATAATGGATGTAGAAACAATAAAAAAAAAACATTACCACACGGTGAGAAATGGAGACTACCTTGAACAATCTCAAAGCACCTTCCACATGATTGAAATCAATGCGGGGTGACATGCAAATTGACAAGCAACCCCTTCGAGACATTATTTAATACTGCATTCATGTGAATGGCCATATGGCCCATCAAAGCAACATGTCATACAACATCCCATTATGTGGCCTACTTAGTGACCCTATTAGGTAATTATGGCTTAATTAAATTTAATAGTAAATTATAAGGTAATTATGGCTTAATTAAATTTAATAGTAAATTATAATTTACTAAATTTTATATTAGAAATGGTATTTATTTTGTTATTTTTGATATTGTATTTATTAATAAATAATTTTTAATAAAAAAATATAGTTTTTTTATAATTATATTTTGATTTATGACCATTTTTTATTTAAAAATTTAATTTTAATTCTTGAAATAAAAATTTAAAATGCAATATAGTCGCATTGTTTTAAATTTTTTATTAAAATTACAAATTTGAGCTCTCACAAAGGGACTATAAACCAATATTCAAGTCATGTGTGTGTTAGTATTAGGCAGTTAAAGGTTGCTGTGTAGCACAGGTTACTAACAAATACTAATATCTTTTTACGTTCAAAATTCCCTTTCCGCTTTGTTTTTATGGTTAACGGCTTTTAATTTAAGCAGATGTAATCAGGAAACAAAAAACTGGTTGGGATGGGGTTCCTTTCATACATTCGATTCTTTCAAAAATGCAGTCGTCATAACCAATCTATGTAGCACCGACCTTCAGTTACGAAAATTGAGAGGCACTATCACACGTAGCGGCGAGAGCTACAGCGTTTTCAGTACATAGGTTTTCAATATAATATTCTAACACGAAAGAAACACCATCAAATATTTATGGTCTATCCTCGGCGCCATTCCATATTTAGGGTTATAAGCTATTTTGTGCTTCGTCAACAACTAAAATAAAACATAATCAGACAAGGCTACATGGGAAAGAAATAATCAAGATTTACATCCTTTCTGTAAATACTTCGTAGGATTACGGTCCTCTTCCTTTTTGAAGTGGGGACACAAATTTTATTGATCTATCCATTACTTTAATACTTCACGAAAAGTTGAAAACCTCTTCACAAATATTGGCAAAAGCATATTTTAAAGGGACAACCGATTTGAACAACAAAATTAGAACGTCAGAATTGATACATTAATTACATAAGGGAATGATGCTTTTGAATAACTTTATCTGGTCCCAGGATTTGTAATTTTGTACAAAATCAGCTGTGAACTTCAGATTTAGACAACGAAATTGGAGCTTCCGAATCTATATGTTAATCCCATAAGCGAATGATGTTAACCCCGGGTCCCAGATTTTGTACAACATCAGTTCTGAATTCCATGCATTCAACAGAACCTTGAAAAAGGTTTTAAACATTCAACAGGAAAAAGAACAAAGCAAAAGGCTTTACAGATTCATCGGAAGAAAAGAAAAAGCGCTTTGAGGAGAGTAGATTATCATGTGTGAATTGACGTGTTGGTATCTGTTGATGAAGTCGTGTATGTTCTTTATCGGTATCTGTTGACGAAGTCGTGTATGGCCTTTATCAATTCTTGAATTCGTGGCGACTGAGGTTGAAGAACTTGAAACGCATGACCCACGTCCTTGAAGGTCACATGGCACACGTTCTGACCTGCCCTTTTGAGGGCTTCAAAGTAGTCCACGTTCCTCTCTCGCAGCACGTCGCGCTCGGAGATGCAAAGTAGGACCGGCGGCAACAACGCATCTTGCAGCTTTGACGAACTAATAGGGTTGCATGCGAAATGGTCTCTATTGGCTCCCAGGGGCAACGAAAGCTTCCAGAAGACGTCGATCCATTTCTGCGGTAGACCCGGGTCGGACGTTTCGCACTCCCATTTGGAGCACCTCTCTCCGCCGAAGAAGGGTTGGATGATAATCGCTCCTCTGATATCCAGAGGTTTCACATCCGCTCTGGCCGCACGCAATGCAACGTGATGAACGATGTTACCCCCCGCACTGTCTCCGGCCAAGAAGCACCGTGAAAAATCGCAATACGATCTCAACCACGATTCCCCCGGCCCGTCAACGGTTTTTGCTTGCAGTTGCCTGACGCAAGCAGCTTGTTGACGGACCCATTGGACGGCTCTGAAACAATCGTCGTAAGCCACGGGGAGGCGATGCTCCGGAGCGAGCCTATAACCTACTGAAACTATAACCGATTTTATCTCAGAAGCCAATCTCAATATAAACGCATGGTAAATAGACCATGCCGGCGAGCCCAACACGAATCCTCCCCCGTGGAAGTATATGACAAGCGGCAACTTTCCACGTTTTTGTTCATCGGCGGAAGTTGATCTGGGAAGATAAAGGCGCGCCCATACACCAGTGCCTTTATCTATAACGACATCTCTGGAAGCCACGGCTTGATCTGGTTTGTCCGATGGGGGGACATTGGAGACACAGTAGGAGAACCTCTCCACTGAGCCATCTCTGTAGACTCTTATGAATCCTTCAAGCTCCTCCTTGATTTTACCTGCCTCGTGTAGAAGGTGTGGAGTAGACCTTCCCACCGGCCTGATTGTATTCGGATTTAGCGAAGCAGTATCCATATAAACCTAATTTTGTTGCACTTCAAAAACTTTGCCGGGATAAAATGATCTTTTGTAAGTAACTGAGATTGAATTCGGGTCCGAGCAAAGCCTCCCTCTATCACAGATTAGTCACTTACTCTCCGGTACACCTTTATCACAGAGTAGTCACCTACTCTCCGGTACAGAGAACATGAGAAAGTCGTAGACTGACAGATCAATGGACGAACGACTGACAATACGTACCACTATGTTGCTGTGCTTGAGGACTGACATTTATAGTGAAGAGTTGCAGAAGAAGAGAACGCTTGGAAAACCTTTTTTAATCCACTTGCCGGGTAGAAGGCATCTACCGTTACGTGGGAATACAAATTACATTCGAAAGTTTCTGACTCCTTTCTAAAGTTTTACATTCTATAATCATCGTTCATCCCCCTTTTTGAATGGTCATAACGAATTTGACTGGAGGAGTTTCCGGATCATCGTTCATCCCCTCTTTGAAAAGTTATAAATTATAATGAGCTTGGGTGGGGGAACTTTGGCATTTTATAGATTAATTGTTCAGTGACCTAACTTAAAATATCACAGCTAGTAACAGCCACAACCCAATAAAGATTTAAACGGCGAGGTTCCAGATATGTGCATATCCAGGGTTCTGCTACGTGAGCGGAGCAGCTTTGTAACTAGGGTTTTCTACAACGTAGCCAGCAAGCAAGATGGAGGCTATCAGAATCCATGGAGATAATCAGGAATATAGATGGTGGCTATCAGAAGCCATGGGCATATCCCTTCAACGGATCCTTTAAGTCAATCGAGGAATATATGCGGTAAACTTGGGCAAGGTGCAGTAAACCCACCGACCTCGTAGAACGCACCCGATTCCGACCAAAAGACAACGAACGCCGATATTCCATGCCATGAGGCACCAGATGTCGGTATTTAGCGGTAGTTACATTGGATTGTGTAACATAAGCACTGGACAAATTCATTATCTCATGTGGAAGGTTTAGTTGAGGGACGGAAACTTTCACGAGGATTTATTATATTAAATTTTTTTTAAGCATTTTAAGAGGATTCATTTCAAGGATATTCAAAATGTAGGATTGCTGAAAAATTATGCACATTAATTTTAATTTGTTATGAAGAAACGTAAAGTAAATTTAAATAAAAAATGAGTTTATTTATATATATATATATATATATATAATAATTTATATTATATTTAACATGGAAGTATTTTTAGTTTTGTGTAATGTAAATTTGGTTAATTCACTTGAATGGAATAGAAAAAGTAGTGTTGGAACTACTACACACTTACATGCGGACTCTTAGTTAGAGCATGGGACTATATGCAAGATTTTTTTTTGCATGATTTTCTTCTTGATTTGTTACTTCTTTAATTCCGCAACTCGTTAGTTCTTCTGCATGATTTACTTCGTGATTTGCTCTTTCTTTCACTTCGCAACTGGCTAGTTATCTCCACAACTTGTTGTAGGTGTTGAGTCTTCTCATTGATCACCACTATGGTGCATTACCTTGGGATCTTCACCCAGTAATGCTATATAGAGAGCACTGTAACCTATAATTCTTTTCTTCTTTCAATTTTCTTTTAGTGTTTTTGCTCTGCAAAGCTGTGTGTTCAACCTTTACTAGCTAAATTCATCTGTGTAGGCTTTCTAACACATTTACATGGTATGAGAGCCCACAGGCTAATCGATAAAAGGTGCACCAGCAGTTTATTTTGCACGTATTACAGATTGGAGATCGAAGATCGACAGAAAAATGGAGTTTCCCAAAGCATCGATCCTAACACCATACAACTATCACGAATGGAAGGACTAAGTGGCTCTATAACTTCATCAAAAAGGGTTGTACAGGATTACCATGGCGACAGAAGTGGAACCCACTTCAACCATAGAGAAATCCAGGTACCTTAACCGCATGGATGAGGCCCACGGATCCATATACATGTGCATCTCCCAAGAGTTGCAGTTTCATCTATCTGACTGCAATACTCCCAATGAGATTTGGGAAAAGGTTGAAGAACTCTACGGGAAACAGGATGAGATGAAAGGACATCTGCTCGAAGTGGAGCTGCTGTCATTGGATCCACGGAACTATAACAGAATTTAAGACTTCTTCACCAAATATAATGATCTATTGCTAGAACTCAAGGGTTTTGGAATTGACAAATCCAAGGAGGAGAGTCGCCAAGTTCTCTCTATTATGTCAAAGCTCGGACCGGAATACTCTGGCTTTGTGTCTACATTTCATTTAGTAAGGCTCGCAACAGGTAAATCCTACACTATGTCTTCTCTCAAACAATTTATAGAGTCCCTTACTTTTGAGCAAGATAAACTCATTGGCATGGGGAAAATCAAACCTCCAAAACCACATGCACTTGTTGTGCATGATGGCAGCCACAATAAAAATCACAGATCTGATTCAAATCAGAAAAATCAGCAGCAAAAAGACAAGGGAAAAGCACATTCCCATCCAAAGAAGGAAGGGTACACCAAGCCCTTCAATGACTCCCCTGGCTCGAGAAATGAGAAAGGGAAGAAAGGAAACAAATGCACCTACTGTCAAAGAGGATTCCATCCAGAATCCTCTTACATGAAGAAACAAATTGACCAGGTGGCAGAAATCCTTCAGAAGCACAACCTAGGGGACCACATCCCTCAGGGTGCCAAGAAGAAAACCGAGGATCTGCCACACAGGAAAGGTAACAATTTTCATGCTTTAGTTGCAATTATTTTTTCTCCTGATGCATGGATTATAGATTCTAGTGCACCACATCATATGGCTGTTGCAAAGGCAGTCTATTCCTCTTTGGATGCATGCAAAGGACCTCCCATCCTCATGGGAGATGGCTCACCTATTGAGGTTACCAGAAAAGGTAAAGTGAAACTTTTACCTGGAAGCTTTGAAGACATGCTTCATGTTCCAAAACTTTCGGTAAACCTACTTTCAATTTATCAGATCGCTCATTCCAATGCTGAAATGAGAGTGGAATTCACTCCAGATGCAGTGAACATATATGACCTACATAACAGCTCCAAAATTGCAATCGTTGAGGTAAATAATGGAGCCAGACTGTATACATTTTTTGAATTTATTGAACCTGAATCCTCCTCATTGTTTACACATGCTGATGATAGTAGTAGACTTGGGCATGAGAGGTTTGGTCACTTAAATTACAGGTATATGCATCAGCTAAGCAAGAATGAGATGGTGGAAGGCTTGCCAAATATCAGTTTCTCCAAAGGAGTTTGTGAAGGGTGTGTCCTTGGCAAACATCCTAGAGAAAAGTTTGACACCGACAAGACTCACAGAGCATCCTCTCCTCTAAATCTGATCCATAGTGATCTCATGGGGCCTTTTCCTCATCCTTCCATCAACAAGGCAAGGCATGTGCTTACATTTATTGACGATTTCTCACGGTATACTTGGGTGTATCTTCTGAGGGCCAAATCTGAAGTTTTTGCACACTTTGAAGATTTCAAAGCACTAGTTGAGACACAGTTGCAGTACACAGTTCCATACACTCTGCAGCAGAATGGAGTTGGTGAGAGAAAGAACCGATCTCTCAAAGAGATGGCTTCCTGCATGTTGCATGCTAAGTCACTACCTCATAAGCTATGGGTTGAAGCACTTAATTGTGCTAACTACATCCAGAACAGATCTCCTCATAGGTTTGTCAAGGATCAGACCCCCTTTAAGGCTTGGAGTAGCACTAAACCAGAGGTCACCCACTTCCGTGTTTTCGGCTCCCGAGCATGGGCCAATATCCCCTCTGAAAAGAGGAAAGCTTTCGATCCACAGAACATTGAGAGCATCTTTGTTGGATACCCTAATGGTGTGAATGGACACCAGCTCCTGATTTCCTCTACGGACAAGCTCATCATTGAGCGAAGTGTCAAATTTAAGGAAAGTCTCACGTATGCACCTCAATTGCCGCATGCAGACACCTTTTATCTACCTCATGTTTGAGATTATGACTCAGTACACTCAGATGCAGATACAGAGCATGTAGATGCCGAGGTAGAGCATGTAGATGTCGAGACAGAGTCTTCAGATACAAATCTAGTGCATGAATTTGATGATCCACATCTAAGCCCAAATCGAGCTTCCAATAGTGAATCATATTCCCCTGTCATAAGTCAGAGAATAAGGAGCTTACATGAGATATATGCACAAGAACACCCAGCTGCTAGAAATGGTTGTGTGGGGGATAATTCTACTCTGCAGAGGACTAGCTCAGAGTTTATTGAGCCTCCTCTTGTCCTCACTGCCACTGAACCATCGACATTTTGGCATTGTAATTTGGTTCAGTCTTCTAATCCATAGTGTTATGCTGAGGCTGTTGGGCATCCATCTTGGGAGTCCGCCATGGAAGAGGAGTATAACTCCCTCCTTGAGAACCAGACTTGGGATCTGGTCCCCATTCCTTCAGTAAGGAACTTGTCTGATGCAAATGGGTCTACAGGACCAAGAGTGTTGTAGATGGGCAAATCACCAGACGAAAAGCAGGGCTAGTAGCCAAAGGCTTCCAACAATTGCATGGCATTGATTATGATGAGACCTTTGCTCCAGTAGCAAAGATGAACTCCATATGCCTTACACTTGCCATTGCGACTGCCCAGGGGTGGGAAGTACATCAGATGGATGTGAAGAATGCCTTTTTTCACGGAGACCTATCTGAGAAGATCTACATGGAGCAGCCACATGGTTTCATTCAGGATTCATCTTTGGTCTGCAGACTGAAGAAATCTCTCTACGGCCTTAAGCAGGCCTCGAGAGATTGGTATGCGAAGATGGATTCTTTTATCTTATCACAAAACATTGAAAGATGTAAGTTTGATCCAAGTGTTTACATGCTTAGGACACATGATGCTCTTCTTATCTTAGTTTTGTATGTAGATGATCTCCTAATCACCGCCAGCTCGGCTTTAGCCATTGCTACAGTCAAGAGGGCCTTGCATGATAGGTCTTTGATGATGGACATGGGTCCATTACACTTCTTTCTTGGTATTGAGATCAACCAGGATGCCACAGGCATCAAACTCTCTCAGGCTAAGTATGCATGAGATCTCCTTGAGAGGTGTCGCATGACTGACTGCAAGCCAGCACCGACTCCTTTTCTATCTGGGGTCTGCCTTGAGGATGGAGGTGACACTCCATTAGTTGACAACACTCTCTACCGACATCTAGTGGGGAGCTTATTGTACCTCACCCACTCCAGACCAGATCTCTCATATGCAGTAGGGGCAGTTTCCAGATACATGCAGGAGTCGCATGAGCTACACTGGAATGCTGCCAAGCGCATCCTTCGATATGTGCAGGGCACCATCACCTTCGGGATTCACTATGTAGCAAGGACTGCATTGAATCTCCTTGGCTTCACAGATTCTGATTCGTCGGGAGACAACATTGATCGCAAGTCCACCTCCGGATATTCACTCAGTCTAGGATCTGTCACTATTTGTTGGTCGAGCAAGAAGTAGGCTGCTATTGCTCTCTCTTTAGCTGAGGCCGAGTACGAAGGAGTAGTCAACATCACCATTCAGGCTCTGTGGCTACAACACTTCCTCACTGAGTTGGCGTCCATTTCCACCAGCTCATTGTCATCTGATGTGACAACTAGAGCACTCTCAAATTTTGCAGGGATCCAGTACAACGACAACGAACGAAGCACATAGAGATCCATATGCACTACATCAGAGACTTAGTACATGATCGAGTCATTTATTTGCAGTTTTGTCCCTCAGCAGAATAGACTGCAGACATCTTCACTAACATTCACTAAGCAGAAGTTTCGCTCTCTGCATGATCATCTTGGAGTGAAGGACATAGTTGCTTAGCAATTGTCTTTTCTTCCTCTTTTCTTTTAATTACATTGTATTTTGAGGGGGGGTTTTTCGCACGAGGTTTTCTTTCTTTCCTCAGTTTTAGTACAAGTTGCACTGTATTTTGGGTGACCTTTGGCCTTATTTGCCAGGGCCCATTTTCTATTTTTCCCGATAATGGTGTTCAGGGGGTGCGTTGGAACTACTACACACTTACATGCGGACTCTTAGTTATAGCATGGGACTAGATGCAAGATTCATTTTGCATGATGTACTCCTTGATTTGCTCCTTCTTTAACTCCGCAACTGGTTAGTTCGTTTGCATGATTTACTCTTTCATTTGCTCCTTCTTTCACTCTGCAACTGGCTAGTTATCTCTAGAACTTGTTGTAGGTGTTGAGTCTTCTCATTGATCACCACTATGGTGCATTACCTTGGGATCTTCACCCAATAATTCTTTATCATGAACATTGTAACCTATTTTCTAATGAATCATTCTTTTCTTCTCTCGATTTTCTTTTAGTGCTTTTTCTCTGCAAAACTGTGTGTTCAACCTTTACTAGCTAGATTCATCTGTGCAAGTTTTTTAACACATTTACAAGTTCAAGTGAAGGTAACACCCATAAAATTCTAAGAGATTTATTGGAAAGACTAAAATTAACAGTTAAATTATTGTATTAATATGTATATCTGGTGAATAATATACAATCACAAGATTTACTTAAATATTTACAAGATTTACCTAAATTTACCTACATTATTTTTTTTTTGTGTTTAATATGCTATGAGAAGAAGTGTATGAGGGCCTACTAAAGTTTTAAGCCAATTCTCGATCACTAGCTCAACCATTTCGCTTGAGTTTGTCTACACTGCTTAGTAAAAAAGCCAATTCTCGATCACTATCTCAACCATTTCCCTTGAGATTTTCTACGCTGGTTAGCAAAAATTCTTAGTGGTTTTTGGAATGTCCATTTCAATGTCAATTGAGATAAAATGTGAACAGAATTGAAACAAAAGGAGATGTAGCTCACAGGTGAGGCCTACACCTGGAGACTACACTCAAAATAGAGAGATCACTCTCGTACACTCTACATTCATGAATGAAAGATTACATCATTAAATACAACACCAAGAATTAGGAAGTTGCAACCAAACCCCTAAACTCTAGGAACTAATCCTAAACTAGGGAGATACGTTACATCTTGTGTAACCATTTTCTCCATTAATAGAAAATAATATAATTATTTTCAACTCCCCCCCTTAATGGAGAAAGGGTTGTCCTAGACTCCTAGCATCCTTCTAAACAATTCAAACTTCACGCGTGTAAGAGGCTTTGTAAAAATATCAGCCATATTGTCACAAGTTTTACAATATTCAACAATAATTTCTTTTGACAGTAGTTTCTCTCTGATAAAATGGAACTGAGTGACTATATGTTTGGTGTTTTTATGAAACACTGGCTTGTATGCCAATTTAATGGTGCTCTAGTTGTTGCTTTTGATGGAAGTGAAATTCTTCTGTTCTTTTCTTGCATCATTGAGAAGCCTTCTCAACCAGATTGCTTCACATGTCACTGCACACAATGCTTGATACTTAGCTTCACATGAAGACAAGGCTATAATACTCTGCTTCTTGTTGCTCCATGCTATGACCCCGGATCCTATGCTGAATGCATAACCTGTGATGGACCTTCGATCATCCAAGTTACCTGCCTAGTCTGAATCTGAAAAACCTGCTAGAATAACATCAGATGCGTCAGTGTATAAAATGCCATAGTTAACAGTACCAAAAAGATGCCTCAACACACTTTTTGCTGCTACCCAGTGACTTTCAAGCGGTTTTCACATGAATTGGCTCAACACACTAAAAAAGTATGTCAAGTCAGGTCTGGTTGTTGTGAGATATATCAAGGTGCCAACTGGCTGTCTGTACATTGTAGTATCAACCTCTTTAGTGTCATCGTCACTACAAAACTTCAGATTCTACTGCAAAGGTGTTGCTGCTGATCTACACTGATCCATACCAAACTTTTCCAACAAATTTCTAGCATACTTCCCTTGGGTAAGAAAAGTTTTCCCAATATCTCTGCATACTTCTAGTCCCAAATAGTAATGAAGGCTTTTGAGATCTTTCATCTCAAAAACTTATGCCATAAGCCTTTTGATTCCTTTGATTAAATCATCTGCATCTCCTGTTATAATCATGTCATCTACATACAAAGAAATCAGAATAATTTGCCCCTGCTTATTGTACTTGGTATACAAATTTGGGTCATTTAAACTTCTATGAAATCCATACTCTAAAAAGAAAGAATCAACCTTTTCATACCAAGACCTGGGTTCTTGCTTTAAACCATATAAAGCCTTTTTCAATCTACAAACAAGATGTTCTTGCCCCTGCTTTACAAACCCTTATGGTTGTACTAAGTAAATTTCCTCTTTTAACTCACCATTTAAAAATGCAGATTTAACATCAAGCTGGTGTAGCTCCCAATTATATTTCGTAGCTAAAGCAAATTCTGATTGTATTTAACTTTGCTACAGGTGCAAAAGTATCATCAAAGTCTATACCTTCCTGCTGTGAATATCCTTTTGTAACCAGACTAGCTTTTAATTTCTCTATACTTCCATCTGCATTCATTTTTTGTTTAAACAACCATTTACATCCTATGGGTGTTTTATTCTTAGGAAGTTCAACTTGATCCCAAGTGTCATTTCTAAGAATAGATTCTATCTCTTCATTCATTGCATCCCTCCACTCCTTAAATTGACTAGCTTCTTTGTAATTAGTGGGCTCTACAATGTTCAAAACATTTGACATCAAAGCATAGTCTCTCAATTTTAATGGTTTTTGAGTCTTCCTACCTGATCTCCTTGGTAGGGGACTTACCTCAAATTTGTTTTCTTCAGCTCTAAATGGGCTTCAATTATCACCTTCTTCCTATTCTTCTTTTTGCTCTTCTTTATGCTCCTGCTCTCTTTCATCCTCATTATTTTCATCCATCAACAATGGAATGTGCCAATCATCACCAATGTCATATTTCCCTTCCTGTACCTGTTCATGAAACACTACATCCCTGCTTGCAAATGTCTTACAAGACTCAGGATTGAATAATTTATATGCTTTAAATTATGTGCCATAACCAACAAAGATGCATTTAACTACTTTAGGGTCTAATTTTTTCCTATCAGCTTTGGGTATATGGGAAAATGCTTTTGACCCAAATACTCTTAGATGGTTTACTGTTGGTTTGAATCCATATAGAGCTTCAAAAGGATTTTTGAAGCCAAGATACCTGGTAGGACTTCTGTTCTTCAAATATACAGTAGTATTAATAACCTCTGCCCAAAAACTATTAGACAGACCCTTACCTTGTAACATTCTCCTTACATAGTCCACTAAGGTTATGTTTTTGTGCTCTGCAACTGCATTCTGCTATGGTGTGTGTGGCACTGTAAAATGATGAACAATCCTGTGAGATTTGCAGAATTTCATGAATTCCCCTAGGTTGTATTCTCCCCCTTGATCAGATCGGAGAATTTTTATACTCTTACCAAACTGTTTTTCCACCAAGGTTTTAAATTCTATAAAGCAGTAGAAAGTCTGACTTTTCTTACTCAGAAAATAAACCCATGAATATCTAGTGCAGTCATCAATAAATAACAGAAAATAATATGCTCCTCCTAGCGACCTTGTCTTCATACGTCCACATATATCAGTGTGCACTAGTTCCAAAATATGTGTTTCCTTCCTCCTATCATGCACAAGAAACTTTTCTCTATGCATTTTACCTAAGACACAACCATCACAATTTAACTGAATATTACGAAAGATAGGGAGCCCTTCAACCATACCTTTTTTCTGCAATAGCATGAGGTCTTGCAAATTCAAGTGAATGAATCTCTGATGCCAACATTGTTCGGCTGTCGATCCTCCTGCAACCATGGCTCGCTTTGGTATACTCTTTGCATCCAGTCTGTATAGACTTCCAACGCGCATGCGTGTTGCAACTATTTCTTTCGTGCAATCCTTTATCACACAATGAGTCTTGAAGAACTCGACTTGCATATCTTGATCAGTCATCATGGATACAGATATCAGATTTTTCTTAATTCCAGGTACATATAAAACATTTTTAAGGTGACTAATTTTTCCATTTGGTAACTTGACTGGAATCACCCCATAACCTTTAATTTCATATCCACTATCATCTCCTAAGTAGATTTTTGATCCATATGTACTTTCTTCAAGACTATCAAAAAATTCCTTTTTACCTGTCATGTGAGAGGATGCTCCGGAATCAACATACCAAATATCGTCCTTATTAGATGCTGAAAGGGCACAGTCGACTGCGAACAGTCGAAATTCATGACTACAATCTTTATCTTCATCAACATCTTCTTCAACAAAGTATCCTCTGTGCTTTGCACTTGCCTGCTTCTTCTTTGCATCATCAACCTGCTTCTTAAAGCATACATTCTATATATCACCCTTCTTTCCACAATAATAATATTTCTTTAAAAGATTATTTGCAAGCATACCTTTATGTGGATTCTTCTGCGATGTTCCTCCTTTCTGCTATGATTGCTGCTGTGGCTGCTTTCCTCTGAATGATCGTTGTTTCACCATTAGTGCAAGATCATCACTCTGGGGGTTCCTGTTCTGCCGCCGCTCCTCCTCTTGCAACAAGATCCCTGTGAGATCTTCAAATGTGGGCATTTTCTCCCTTACCGCCAATCTAGTGACGAACATTTGAAATTCATCACGCATCCCATTCAGTGTGATTGAGACAAGATCAGAGTCAGACACCACCTCTTTGATGTCCCCCAATCCATCTTTCACATCTTTAATTCACGCAACATATGCAGCAGCAGGTCTCACTTTTGTCCATCCTCATTTAAAATAACTTTCTTTTAAGCGCCATATTCGACTTGTGTTCTGGGTCTAATATAGATTTTTGATGGTCGTCTAGATCTCCGAGGACGTTTTACAGTCTCTGATGTGCGGGTTAATGCTATCCTTCACGGAAATCTTCAGCAAAACTTTCACCTTGTTCTCTCGTTTATCCCATTCTTTCTCCTGTGTCCCTCCGTTCGGCCTCAGCTCATCACCTGTAACTATGGACCAAGCATTCTCACCCTCAAGCAAGGTTTGGATCTTAAACTTCCAGTTCATGAAGTTAGATCCATCGAGTTTGCCACACTCGTGAAGATAAGATTCCATCGTATTACTCATTCTGATCAGATCTACAAAATGAATCTACCCAACAGTAAAAAAAATGATACCTATCAAATCGATCTGTCACTTTTCTGCCACTGATCTACAATATCTGAAAAATTTGCAGAATCGATCCTACTCTGATGAGCAAATTCGTTGTTTTTCAATACAGCTGAAAAATTGATCTGATCAAAATTGATCTGATCAAAATTGATCTGATCTTCCTCTCTTAGATAGATCCACAACTTCTTCGATCTACTCCCCTCGTAAATCGTCAAACGAAGATGAGGCTTCCCGTAGATCCCCTTGAAGGTGAATTGTGTTGGCATTATGATTCTGGTATGGCTCTATGATACAGGTGTTGTACTTGATGGCATCTCACTCAAGTGGCTATGGTCTGTTTAGGCTCTCAAAATGATGGAAATTAAGAGGCTCGCAGGTGAATGGTTCAAAAGGTGCGGACCCGCAGATTCACCGTCCAGGAGGTGCAGTCATACCCACAGGTTACCCATTCAGAAGGTGCAGAACCCGAGTTCACTCACTTCAAGGCAGTGAAGCGCACTCATGTGGGGTTTCTTATGTTTGGCTCGTGGTATTTAGCCCGCCATTTCTGATGCTATGGTTTTGGCCCATGGTATAGGATCTATTTTAGCCCCGGTTTGGATCCCTTGTATTGGTTATTGATGGTTTTGTCCCATGGTGTGAATAAGGGCTTGACTATAAATAGGGAAGGAGATCACTTGGCTAAGGCATCTTCTCAATTGAATATATTAAGATCTGAAATATTGGGTTATCAATGTAAAATGCTTGATCTAAATCAAAGTAAATTTGAAGGTGAATCTATGAAGTCATGATCTCTCGGGTGCATGATCAGATCTGTGGATCTGACTGACTGTGGCACATTGGAGGACTGTAAATTTGGCCCTAATCAGAAGTCCGCAGGCGATCCATAGGTGCAGTGCGAGGGTACGTAGCTTATTAAAAGGCTTAGTGCGAGAGTACGCTGCGAAACCAAAGGTGCAGTGCGGGGTTCGCAGCACAGGAGAGGGCACAGTGCAGGGTTCGCAGCGCAGGAGAGGGCACAGTGCGGGGCGCACGCAGTACAGAAAAGGGCGAAGTGCGAGGTACGCAGGCAAGAAGAAGGCACAGTGCGGGTGTACGCAGTAAGTCAGAAGTAAAGGTGCAGATCTGAAGAAAAGTACGCAAAGCAGAAGAACAACCAGTGCGGATCTGCGCAGTTCAGTCTCAGAAGAGCTGCGGATATACGCAGGCCCCTGTTGGTGAAGTTGCGGTCTTATCTTGAAACTATTGTTGATTGTCCTTTATCTATTGTAGCAGAGTTCTGGGTTTATATTTCTGGTATTACCTTTTTGTTTACAGCATTCTGAAGAGTTGGGTGATTCATTGGTTCATTGTATAAGGAGGTTGAGTGATTTTCATGTACTTAAAGATGTTCGTGGATCCAGTTTGAAAATTAATGAAACGTGGTCCTTAAAGAAGTAAAAGAGAAAAAGGGGGTTGTAGCTCCCTTCCAGGAGAGACTGGAAAATGAGAGAGAGTTGTAGCTCTCTGCAGGTTGCAGCCTGTGTACTGGTAAAGGACTGCACAGTACAAAATCATTGTAAAAGAAGTTTCTAATTGAAAGAAGATAGAGACATATTGCAGTAGGTGGTTTTCACCCACATTGGGTTTCCACCTTATATCTGGTGTTCTTTGGTGTGATTATCTGTTTTTTTTGTTTCATGCTCATTATTATATGCAAGTTAATGAATTAAAGAAGGCATATTGAAAAGAATTTGATAATACTGATTCACCCCCCTCTCAGTATTATTTCCAACAATTGGTATCAGAGCAAGTCCTTCGGAAGAAGATTGATCGTTTGAAGGAAGATCTTTCATCATGAGCAACTATGAGAGGGAAGCATCTATCAAGCCACCAGTGTTTGATGGGACAAACTTCGTATATTGGAAGGTAAGAGTTACTGCATATCTTCAATCTCTTGGTACTGAAGTCTGGGATATCATAGATACAGGGTATACTTTTCCATCAGCAACTCCTACAGATCCGTCTGAGAAGAAGAAATATGAAACAAATGGAAAGGCAGTTAATACTCTATTGGGATGTCTATCACAATCAGAATTTGTCAAAGTCATGCAGTATAAATCCGCAAAGGAAATATGGGACAAGATTGTTCTAATCTATGAAGGAGATGATCAGGTAAAACAAGCAAAACTACAAACCCTCAGGATTCAGTATGAAAATCTCAGGATGTACAATGATGAGGGTGTGGCTAACTATTTTCTTCGTGTAGGTGAGATTATAAATTGTATGAAAAATTTGGGTGAAGAAGTAAAAGAGGTTGTTTTGGTTGAAAAAGTTCTAAGATCTTTGTCCCCTAGGTTTGAATCTAAAGTTTCTGCAATAGAAGAAAAGGAGAATATTCAAAACTTAAAATGTCACAGCTGCATGGGATTCTAACTGCTTATGAAATCAGGAAAGGAGGACCATCAGATAGGAGAGAAGCTGCATTCAAAACTTCTAGCAAAGGAGATTACTATGAGCCTCAAAACATATCAGAAGAAGAAGAAGAATTGAATTTTGTCAAAAATCTTCAACAAGGCACTGGACGATTCCGAGGTAAGTTACCATTCAAATGCTTTTCTTGTGGAAGAGTAGGTCACTATGCTGTCAAATGTCCTCATAAGGATAAGATTGACAAAGGGAAAGTTCCTGTTAGATGGAACAAGAAACAAAATGCAAATAAGAATAGCTATTACACTCATGAAGATAGTGATGGACTCTCAAATAGCAATGAATATGAACGAGGTAATAACTATAAACTTCTAATGACTTTTGAAGATGATGATTACATGGATGCTATAGATATAGATGGCTTTTATGAAGAGATTTCTAGACTCAAAAGATGTTTAGAAGAAAATAATATGATCATTGATACTCTGCAATTTCAACTTGATGAAAAAGAAAAATCTCTTGAGAAGTTAGAATGTGAAATTGTTGGCCTTAGAAAAGAAATTGAGAAAACAAAGGCCCTTAATCTTAAATTTGTTAAAGGATCTGAAACTCTGGATGAGATTATCAGTGTACAACGTTCCCCTCTAATCAAGACAGGTCTGGGGTATAATGGAGAGGCATCTCAAGCTTCCACCTCCAAAAGTTATCTTGATGCAGCAAGAAGGAGTGAGCAAAGGCCTAATAGAAATCATCAGGTAAATCAGGGATATTCTTCCTCAAGGACGAACAAAGACTATCAAGAAAATCAGGGGCATGCTACCTTAAGGGAAAATAGAAGCTACAACCAGCCACAGGTAAAATCTTCCCAATTCTTTTCAAGAATGGATGGCAGTAGAAACTACAATCGGTTAGATGATAGTCGCAAGAATTTCTTCAATGGCCAATGTTTCTCTTGCCATAACTTTGGTCACAAAGCAGCTCAATGTGTTGCCTATAAGACAATCATGACTAGAGAAGATCAAAAACAAAGAAGTATGCCTAAAATCACGAAGAGGACCTATAACAACTTTTCCGCCCTTGAAAATGAAATTGAATGTTCCATTTGTAATAATTTTGGTTATGAAGATTCTGAATGCAGGAGCAGGTTTTGGAAGACAACTAAGAAGGAACAAACCTCAACTTCCAAAACATGGAGAATAAAGGAACCGCAACCCGAAAGATGTGGGATAGCTTCATATGCAGAAGGACAGGAAAATCAATGGTACATCGATAGCGGATGTTCGAAGCATATGACAGGTGATAAAGAAAAACTTGAATCATATACTACTTTAGAAAAGGGAAAGAAAGTTTCTTTTTGAAATGATACCCCTCCAGCGATAAAAGGAAAAGGCATTGCTCAGTTGAAAGAAAAGGTCAAAGCTGGAAACGTTTTATATGTTGATGGCTTGAAACATAATCTATTGAGTGTCAGTCAGATGTGTGATAATGGAACTGAGGTGATATTTCGGTGAGATGGGTGTAGTGTTCGTGATCTTGATACAGGAGAAACTGTTATCAAAGGAAAAAGAACTCCAAATAATCTATACATATTTGAATAAGGAGAACAACAATGTTATTTGAGCAAGAATGATGAACACTGGTTATGGCACCAGAGGTTGGGGCATTTAATCTTTTCACAAATAAGGAAAGCATGCAAATACCAAGCAGTTCGTGGTCTTCTAGACATCAAAATTCCAGACAACACCATATGCAAATCATGTCAGTTTGGGAAGCAAACCAGAACTAACTGCCCTGAGAAGGAAGGATCATCCAGCAGGCCTCTTCAGCTAGTTCATACAGATGTATGTGGTCCATTCAGGACATGGTCACCTCGAGGAGAAGAATACCTTATACTATTCACTAACGATTTCTCCATGATGGTTTGGTTAGGAATTATGAAGCACAAGGACGAAGCATTCAAAAAATTTAAATCCTTCAAGGCCTTGGTTGAGAATGGATCAAATTACAAAATCAAGTGCATCAGGTCAGATAGAGGTGGGGAGTTTACCTCAAATGAATTTTTTGATTTCTGTGAAGAACATGGAATAAGAAGGGAATTCTCCACAGCTAGGACTCCTCAACAAAATGGAGTAGTGGAAAGGATGAACAGAACAGTCCAACAAATGGCTCGGGCTATGCTTGATGAATCTGGAACTCCCGCAACCTTTTGGGTTGAAGTTGCATATGTTGAGGTTGTTATTCTCAACAAAACAAATATCCGAGTGAACAAGACTCAAACTCCACATGAGCTCTGGTATGGTAAGACTCCTTCGGTAAAGCATTTCAAAATATATGGGAGAAAATGCTATATTAAGAATACTGATGAACAACTTGGAAAACTTGAACCTAGAGCAGATGAAGGCATTCTTCTTGGATATTCTCCCTAGAGCAAAGCATATAAGTGTTATAATAAAAGACTTGGAAGAATTGTTGATAGCATTGATGTAGTGGTTGATGAAAAATGATACATCCCTAGGCAAGTAAATCATGATGATATCAAAGAGGATGAAGACTATTCTCCAAATCAGACTGATGATGAAGAAGAGACCCATGAAGAAGAAACCCATGAGGAGCCAGAGGAACAGATAAGGATAGAAGAAAAGACTCCTTCTAGGTATGTTCAAAAGAATCATCCAGAATCACAAATTTTGGGGCAAAAGCAGGCTGGTATACAAACAAGAAGATAAATTGCAGAAGCTTCAAGCTATTTGGCATTACTCTCCTCCACTGAACCACAAAATGTAAGAGAAGCTTGCTAAGATGAATGCTGGGTCAAGGCAATGGATGAAGAACTTGAGCAGATTGAAAAGAACAAGACTTGGGAGTTGGTTCCTAGACCAAAAGATAAGAATGTCATAGGGACAAAATGGATCTTCAAGAACAAGTTGAATGAAAATGGTGATGTTATTAGAAACAAAGCCAGACTTGTTTGTAAAGGGTATGCTCAACAAAAAGGAATAGAATTTGAAGAAACTTTTTCTCCTGTTGCTAGACTTCAGGCCATCCGAATGTTCCTTGCTCTTTCAAGTTTTCAAAAGTTCAAAGTTTTTCAAATGGACGTGAAATCAGCCTTTCTGAATGGGGACTTAGAAGAAGAAGTGTACATTGAGCAACCAGATGGTTTCATCCTTGGGAATGATCCAAAACTTGTATGCAGACTAAAAAAAGGCTCTCTATGGTCTTAAACAGGCTCCAAGGGCTTGGTACTATCGTTTGGACAAATATCTTCATCAACAAGGCTTTTCAAAAGGATCAGCTGATAGTAATCTTTATATCAAAATAGAAAATAAAAAATTGCTAATACTTGTTGTGTATGTAGATGACATTACCTTTGGTAGCAATGAAGAAGCTATGAGTCAAAGCTTTGCCTTGGTGATGCAGAAAGAATTCGAGATGTCTTTGCTTGGAGAACTGACATGCTTCCTTGGATTGCAAATCCAAAAAAATGAAGGCGGTATCTTCTTGTCTCAAACCAAGTACCTCAAGCAGATTCTGAAGAAGTATGGCATGGAAGATGCAAAACCAGTATGTACCCCCATGGTAACAGGATGTAACCTCAGTGCAACTGATGAATCAGCAGCAGTGCATCAACCAACCTACATATCTGTGATTGGAAGTCTACTTTATTTGACAGGTACACAACCAGACATCATGCATGCAGTGGGAATAGTTGGAAGATTTCAGGCAAATCCAAAGGAAACTCATCCTCAGGCAGTGAAGAGAATTTTCAAATATCTTCAAGGGACTCAAAATTATGGCTTATGGTATTCTAGAGATACAGATCTCACACTTCATGCTTATACAGATGTAGATTGGGCCGGAAGCGTGGATGACAGGAAGAGCACAAGTGGTGGTGCATTGTTTATGGGTTCCAGATTAGTATCTTGGTTCAGTAAGAAACAGAGTTCGATTGCCTTGTCTACAGCTGAAGCGGAATATGTGGCTGCTGCATCTTGTTGCACTCAACTTCTTTGGATGATGCAGACCTTGCAGGACTTTCAAATCACTTGCACTCCACCTATCTCCATCTTATGTGATAATACAAGTGCAATCAGCATCTCAAAGAACCCAGTCATGCATTCAAAGACCAAGCACATGCCGATCAAGTATCACTTTCTCAGGGAACAAGTGATTGAACAAAAGGCCAAATTGGAGTATGTTCCTTCTAAGGAACAAGTTGCTGATATTCTCACCAAACCATTGCACAGGGAGACCTTTGAATACCTCAGGCAAAAGCTGGGGGTAGTTGATGCATCATCTTGTTGTTAAAACTCATCTGTTGGTTGTACGCAAGGTTTATATGTGGTATACGCGTACATTCGATGGTTTATGGATTGGTTGTAGATCGATGGAATAGGTTCAGGGGGAGCACATATAATGCATTGTTGGCATTATGGTAGCACAGAAGGAGATCGTGGATACTGATCTGATCATGGTTGCAATATGTCTCTATCTCTTTCATGGTCATGGTAGATTATGGTTCTTCTTGAAGAAATTTATGGAGGATTATGGATCTGGTCAGGGGGAGCATAACCCTTTGCCCTTGATGTCAAAGGGGGAGAATGACATTGAGGATCTTGAGGTTGCCATCAAGTCCAAAGGGGGAGATTGTTGGCATTATGATTCTGGTTTGGCTCTACGGTACAGGTGTTGTACTTGATGGCAACTGACTCTTGTGGCTGATCTCAGTTCAGGCACTCCAAATCATGGAAATTAAGGTACCCGCAGGTAATCCTAGAAGAAGCTGCGGACCTGCAGGTACTTAGACCAAGGAGTGCGTGCATGTACGCAGGTGATATGTTCAGAAGGTGCGGACCCCAGTTTCATTCTCTCCAATGCATAAAAGCACGCACACGTGGGAATCTTCATGAATGGTTCATGGTATTAGTCCGACAGTTTTTGATCAAATGGTTTTTGTTCATGGTATTGCATCCAAAAGTGTTGATCTCAAGTATTGGGTTCATGGTATTGTGTTATTATGGTTTTGGACCATGGTATTGAGAAGGGCTTGCCTATAAAAAGGAAAGGAGATCTCTTGGCCACACACTTGTGAAAATTGAATATCTTAAGATCTGAAATTTTGGGTGATTGGTTTTAAAAGCTAGATCTAAATCAGGGAGATAACTTAAGGTGAATCTATTGACATGTCGTGATCTCTTGGGCGCATGAACAGATCTGTGGATCTGACTGATTGTGGCACATTGGAGGACTGTAAATTTGGCCCTAATCAGAAGTCCGCAGGCGATCCGAAGGCGCAGTGCGAGGGTACGCAGCTCAGTAAAAGGCTTAGTGCGGGAGTACGCTGCGAAGCCAAAGGCGCAGTGCGGGGTATGCAGCGTAGGAGAAGGCACAGTGTGGGGCGCACGCAAAACAGAAAAGGGCGAAGTGCGAGGTACGCAAGCAAGAAGAAGGCACAGTGCGGATATACGCAGTAAGTCAGAAGTAAAGGTGCGGATCTGAAGAAAAGTACGCAGAGCAGAAGAACAACCAGTGCGGATCTGCGCAGTTCAGTCTCAGAGGAGTTGCGGATATACGCAGGCCCCTGTTGGTGAAGTGCGGTCTTATCTTGAAACATTTGTTGATTGTCTTTTATCTATTGCAGCAGAGTTCTGGGTTTAGATTTCTGGTATTATTTTTCTGTTTACAACATTCTGAAGAGTTGGGTGATTCATTGGTTCATTGTATAAG
>APFE031153349.1:2223-20219 GCA_000404065.3 Pinus taeda | reverse complement strand
GTGAATGGAACTACTGTCATGTTCAGACACAGACACATGATCTGACCCAGTTCTACCTTTTAACTGAAATAGATTTCCTACTTTCTTAGCCTTCATCACTAGTAAGATACCTTTATAGATTTTCATAACTCCACCTTGAATTACAGTTTTATATCCATTTGAATCAAGTGCTCCTAATGAAATCAATTTTTTTCTTAGATCTGGTACATGCCTCACATCAGTTAATATTTTGGTTGTGCCATCAAACATTTGTAGTTGTATGCTTCCAATCCCAACAATATTACATGTTACATCATTACCCATGTACACAACACCATCATCAATTGATCTATATGTTTTAAAACAATCTTTATGTATACACATGTGGTTAGATGCCCCGGAATCTAACAACCAATGTTGATAATGTTTTGAAGCATTAACAGACAATACCTCATCACTCATACCTGAAACTGAACCTGTATCTGTGGTATTGGCTTCCTTCTTTTCTGTCGAAGAGCCCTCTTTATCAGCCTGCTTTTGCTTCCAACAATCCTTTTTCAGATGTCCAGCCTTGCCATAATGCCAGCACTTCATCTTTGGCTTCTTTCCTTTGGACTTTGAACGAGAGTCGTTATGCTTTCCCCTGGAGTGTCTCTCTCGTGAGCGACCTCTGACCATCATTACCTCTGATGTAGATGTGTCTGCATTCGACCTCTTCCTCGTCTCCTCAGCCAACAAGGCTCCAACAACATCGTCAAACTCAAGAATATTTGATGTACTAAAACTTATGGAAGTAACAAAATGATCCCAAGATTCAGGCAAAGAACATAATAGAGTTATTGCCTTATCCTCTGAATCAAATTTTACATCTAGACTATTTAATTGCACCAACAAGGTATTAAAAACATTTAGGTGATCAGCAATTGAGGTACCTTCTTTCATCCGCAAACCATAAAGTTGCCGTTTCAGGAGAATTCGATTTGTCAAAGACTTCGTCATGTAGAGCTTCTCAAGCTTCGACCACAGGCGTGCGGTGGTTTTCTCTGACACAATGTTGAACAGAACATCGTCCGCCAGACATAACCGAATTCTGCTCAGAGCTCTATCATCCATCTCATCCCATTCATCCTCTATCATGGAAGCAGGTCTTTTGTTTTTCCCCAACAGTGCTTTTGCCACACCTTGTTGAACCAGCAGATCGTGCATCTTCACCTTCCAGATCTCAAAATTATTCTTGCCATTAAATTTTTCAATTTCAAAACGGGCACTTTGTGTTTTGGCCATCTTATCAAAGAATCTCCAATTTCAATTTGAAATACCAGCAATTTAAAAAACAAAATTGCCTATGCCTTTGTTTTTACATAACCCAACAACCCTGCCTATGTCTTTAATTTTACACACACAAAAAACTGCCTATGCCTATCTGTCTTTGTCTTTAAATAAAACAAAAACAAATAATATTAAAACCCCAATTACATTTTTTAAAGCCATTTAATTTTGAAAAACCATGTTACATATCCCTTATAACTCCTATGAAAATAAGAACGTACTCTTTGGTTAATGGCTTTAGAAATACATACGTACTCCTCCTTTTACATGCTGCATTAAATTTTTTGCACCACTAAACTCAACTAACCTGACTAGATTTTACAGCCTGATACACTGCATCTCAACATATGTCAACAATTCTGTCTTAAAATATTTTGGTACGATGTTTCACTTTCACTGACTTGTTAACGGTCCTTGCAGGTTGAACCTTACCGAGCGAATTAGAATTTTAGCTCGATGCTTAAGAAATGGAATTGGAATAACTCGGCATTAAAAGACAGAAAAAATTGTAATGCGGTGTTGGGAATAGAGTTACGCAGCACTGACAATATAATTCGGTGGAATTTCGCAGCACCGACAATTTAAAAAACATACCCGGTAAAATTACGTTGAACATTGCAACAGCTGAACATTGCAATAGCTCCGACTACCTCCAGCACGCAGCAACAATTTAAAAAAAACAAAACCGGCTCCAGCTCCAGCTCCACGCGCGCGTAGCGCTCTCCGCAACCTCAATCAAAACACGCACCAGCGGTTTAAAATATTCAGCGGCTGCCCAATCGCCGGACAGAGTTGCAATCACACGGATATATCAGCGGTCACACACCAACAGCTGTGCATTCACGACCTCCTCCGCTGCGCCTGACGTCCAACAGTGCTCTGATACCAATTGTTGGATTAGGTGCTCAGCAAACAAATTAAACACACAGCAGAAGCAAGCACATAACACAGTATTTGACGTGGTTCACCCAACCAATCTGGGCTACGTCCACCAAACATAGGCATCAGGAATATATTAATCAAAATTTGGAGATTACATCAAGAAATCCTCACACACTCTTAGCAAACCATCCGAATGATTGCCTGTTATATAGCATAGAGAATCTAACAGCCTCATAACTCCCTCACATCAAATATAGGAGGCATTAACTCCCTCCCAACAACCTGGAGCTAATCTAGGAACTGAATCCCTATTGTTGTCATCCTTCAGAGATTTTTGCCTATTTGACTCAAACAGAAAAAATCTCAACATTACTCATAATCAAGAAGTAGTTCTACTTTCCAAAAGCTTTCAACTTCTAGCTAGATTCAGAATTTTTTCACTAACTATTTCAATTCAAGTTCCAGAGTCGGTGGCTAACCGTAAACCAAAATTGGTAAAAGTCTTTGACTTGTGCTACTTCATTTGGATTGTGGTCCTCATGAAACCACCATTTTAGAGACCACATCCAACCATTCTTTTCCATCCATATTTGTATTTTACCTCTCTTTTTCTACTTATATAAACACCATAGGGGGAGTGTTGGAAGCATAATCCTCTTGGGTTATGCAAAATTGCCTTATTCACTTGAGTGGAAAGAAAAAATCTTCAAGTGAAGGCATCATAAAAGTCTAAAAGACCTCTTGGAAGATGAAAAAGAAAAATTAATGAATTGTATTAATGTATACATATTTGGAGTAATATACAATCACATGATTTATATATATCTACTTCTATTACTGTTGTGTGTTGTGTGCGTTTAACATTTAATATCCATAAATAAGATTTGAAAAATAATAAAAAAATGTGTTTTAATGAATTTATTCAATATTTATCTTATCGTGCTTGAAATTATTATAAGTATTGACTTATTATAAAGTATAATTATTGAGTTGGAAAAGGATTAAACTTTTTAATATGTAATTTTTTGTAGCATTTAAAATTCTATGATATATGATTTTCATTTTTATTTTATTTTAAGTGCAAAACTAAAATTTAAGATAAGTCCCTTTTTTTAAATTCCGATGATAAAAACAAAAACATTACTTTTAAATTGATTTTCTTCTGTATTTAATATATTTAAAATGAATTTAGTTTCTTTAAACTTTCTAATTTTATATATGCACGTTATAATTTTATATATGTACATATTTTAATTAATTTATATTATATTATTTAAAGTTAAGTGAAATTGTATTTTTTAATATTCTAATGTAACTATGTCTATATGAGGTGTAGATGATGATGGAGTGCATTTTTAAGTTATTAAGTGATTTGAAGGTTACAAGTTTGAATTTTTATGGGAAAAATCTACTCATGTTAAAGGTTGTTGTGGCTTTTGCCTAGTGCCATCCCTAAATGATTTTGACAACTTAAAGCCCATTGTTTTACTTTTTCTCAAGCCAAAGAACCTGATATGGGACAACTTGACAAAAAAAAAAAAAAATATATTTAATTAATTATATATTTTGTATCACTACTTTATTTTTTATAAATTATAAAATATATTAATATTATTTTAAGTAGCATGAGAGGTAAAATTAAAAATGATTATCTAAATCGTGTTATTATTATTTTAAAAAATTGTTTTTAGAATGAAATACTATAAAATCAGTTATATATCTATATATATGAAATTTGTGTAAGAAATTAATTTAATTATGAATTATCTGACATTGATAATAAATTAAAAGTTATTCCCACGAGGGTAGACGAGTTCGTAATCACATTGCGGTGAAGTTCATTTGCACAGTGGGCTCCGTACTGAAGGTCACAAGTTCAAATCCCTCGGACTAACCTGGAGCTATGGAGAGGGGCGGGCCGAGTATCCCAGGGGTTATAGTGGTGGCGGCCAGAATCAACCCTGTGTTATGCGAGTTGCGATACTGTCTCAGTTGCCGATTCCCTGTCAACAAAAAAAGATAATAGATTAAAAGTTAATTCCTTAAAAGTGAGATAATAAGTTAATGAATTGTTTTGTTTATTTATTAATAATATGTAGTTATGTTTTTGTCTTAAATTAAAATATTAATTCAAAATTAATTTTAATTTTGGTAATGAGTTATGATGATATTGGTTTTTGGTAAGGAGTTATGATGATTTCGAAAATCAACTATAAATTTTCCAAAATTCTTGTACCAAGATTGGTATGATTATTAATATTGATAAGGCTAAAGTTATGATAATTAAATCCCTAAAGATTATCTATAAAAGTCTCATTTACAATTATAGTTATCTAGAGGATGTTCCATCATACAAATATCTAAGGATCAAGTTTAATGACATTCCATCATACAAATTTACTATGGAAGTCAAAACAATTGTAAGTGAGTAGATATTTGTATTTGGGAACAAAGAGAGTTTTGCTTTGAGACTCTAGTAATCTCTATTATTTTATATGGTTGTGATGTTTGGGGTCACAGTATATCCAACGAATCATGTTATACGGTTGTGATGTTTGGGTTCACATTATATCCAACGAATCATGGAGGAATATTGAGCATATACAGAACTATTTTATGACCTATAACCTCAAGTGTAAAGGATATACTCCCTACCCTCTCTTTTTGATTGAAGCTCGCCTTTCCCGTACAAAAAGCATGGTTATGACTCGATATATCACTATAAGAAAGAGTTATACAACAAGGAAACCAAGAGGCTTCCCAAAATTTCTTCTAACCCTAGCCAAATCCCCCACCTTAGGCTTAAGGGAGTAGGATATAAGGATGCCAAATCTTGACTAGAACATTGGGGGATAAAGGAGGAGATCATCTTCTAGAATAAGGATAATATAAAAAATATTATTACTTCCAATTTTAAGGAGAATTTTTGTAGCAATAAAGCGTTAGAGGGTAAAAGGAAGCTAATATATTATAAGGAAGTGATCAAAACCAATCTTGAAAACTAGAATTATTTATCTATCTAGATTGGTGCTAAGAGAAAATTAACATCACTAAGATAAGAACTAATTCTCATGAGCTTTGTACTGAAAATCAGCATTGGTCTACTCCAAAAATACCATGATAAGGATCTTATCACCTATGTGATACTAAAAGGGTTGAAGATGAAAAACATTTTCATTCAGATTTCCTAGTTTATAGTCAAATACGTTTTCATTTTCAAAATATTTGTCACGCAATCAACCTTCTTGACTTATTAAGGTAGCAAAGCTAGAGTGGCCTAGATCGGGTGCGATGCCCGGATGATTTTGACGACTTTGATGCATTTGAGTCACAGTTTCTCAAGCCACAGATCCAACATAATATAATCTTTGATAAACTTAAACCACTTAAGAAACAAAAAATTATTTTAATATATATTATATATTCTTTTGTCACAACTTTTATTTTTACCTTTCATTTTAAATATTATAAGAGGTAAAATTAATAGTGCTTGTATAAATCATATTATAATTTTTTTTTTAAATTAGTTTTAGAATGAATAATATATATATATATATATATATAATTAATTAATTAATTATTAGATTAGGAATGATTTGATATTGATAATAAATTAAAAGTTAATTCTTTAAAAGTGAGATAATATGCTAATGAATTGTTTTGTTTTCTCTTATATTAGAGGTAATTTTGGTTTTTCTCTTAAATTAATATATTATGTAAAATTAATTTTAATCTTGGCAATGAGTTATGATAATATTGTTTTTTTTGGTAATGAGTTATGATGATTTTGAAAATCAATTAAGAATTTCTAAAGATTGTTGCAGTAAGATGGGTATGATTATTAACACTCACATGACTAACGTTATGATAATTAAATCCAAAAGGATTATCTATGAAAATTTCATTTACGATAATATATACTAGGAGGAATTTCCTTCATATAAATATGTGGGGATCAACTTAATCACCAACTCAATTGGAATTATAGCATTGAGAAAAGGATAAGTGGATGATGGAAAGTCTACTATGAGCTTCAAAATAATTGTAAGTGAGTAGATCTTTGTATTTGGGATGAAAATAAGTTCCTCTTTGAGGCTCTAGTCATCCCTATTATTTTATATGGTTGTGAGGTTTGGGGTCGCAATATATTGAGAGAATCATGGAGGAATATTGAACATATCCAAAACCCTTTTATATCCTTCCTCTGTCGTTAACATATTTGACTTGTGACGGGTTTGATTAGGAGTCTATATCTCAGATGCTTTCTCAGGGTTTGAATCTGTGTGAAGTTTCTTGTTGAACTGTTCCCATTCATGTTCCAAGTCAATAATTGATCTCTTTACTGATTCATTTGATGCAGAGAAAATTCCTGCTTGTTTCTTCGTTGAAGTTAGCTCGACTGTTTCCTCTGTAGTTTGAGCTATGTCCTTTTCGAACCCATTATTTGTAGGTCCTCCTCCATTTTTAGATTGATCCTATAAGTGCTCTAACTCATGCGTAGATTTCTCTTGGATTTCTTCTTCATCCAAGCTTACGGTGGGAGTTGCCTCTCTTATTGGTTCTATCTGCAATAGGTCCAATGGGACCTTCAATAATCTTTTCTCCCTATACACATGGAAATCTCTAAGATCATCTAGTGTAAAAAGTGTCGATGCCAAATGCATCACTTATGAGTATGTTTCTACATTTAGGAAGATGTTATTTTCATCATAGTAGTAAAATTCTTAACAGTGTCGTTCAAGTCATACTGCCTTCCCGGAACTGTAGCTAATTTCAGAGATTTAATAATGTCTACTTCTTTGCATGCATGTCCAAAATCATGTAGCGCAAATGCCCCACATTGTAAAGGAGATCTAGGCCAAATGGCCTTCTTATACTCTTTCAATCCTTTGCTTAATCCACCTTCCCCTGTTGTTTGGTAGGCTACTTCTCTAGCCAATAATTTGTTGGGGACATAATATGGGAGAACATGCAGTGAACAAATGCTCGCAAATACTTTGATATAAGTAAATGTATCCTCCCCAAACCATCTCGCTACTTGCAAGATATCCACTTCGACCTCTTTAGAAAAACTAGGGGTGGTTCTATTGTATATTTCTTTATGGATGGGTATCATGAATCCTTGAAAATTTTTGAAAAACTTGGGGTGCAACTAAGATTCGCACAAAGCCTTATGGTACACATGGATAGGAAGCAGGTCTTGAACAATCCACTTCCATCCCATAATGGGAAATTTAGAACTAAAACAGGTTGAATCCATTACAAAAGCACTCATAAAAAATGGGGGATAAACCATTAAAGAGGGACTTCCTTTTCTCCTATATTCCATTATTTCCTTTGCTAAATTATCTAACAAAATTTGAGCCTAGTTCATTATCATTGCACTCATCGCTACATCTATTAATGGGAGCCATTCTGGGGGAAACTTGGTGCTATTGGGTTTACCGAGCAATCTACATAACATTGCTACTGCGAAACTAGAAGGGGGCGAAATGGATGTTGTTAAGTACATACCCATTTTATCTCATTTGAGCTTACCTTCGTTTGCTGTCCAGGTTTGGGTGACGTCTACTGGGTCTTCATTCTCCTTAGGAAATTGCTCAAGGCACTGTTTATAGTAGAGCTTCTACAGCTCTGGTAACTCGTACATGATTCATAAGTTGTTTGCTAAAAAATACCATATGACCTCTTGCGCGTGATTTCTGTATTTTCGATCTGCAATGTCTCCCTCATCAATTACCCACTGGACCACGTCTGTCTATTGGATTATCATTGGTTGTCTAGCTATGCAGTGCAGGAAAGAGCATGCCATCTCGAAATAGGAGGCATCAGATGACTCTTGGGAATCTGGCATGGGATTTATCTCGAGCGGCCTTAGGTGCTCTCCCTCTAACAAGTTGTACATAGCCTCCCAAGTTGGAGTTCCTTTGTCTCTGCAACACGTAGTATCAGTGAAAAGGGGAATCATTTCTGTTTTCTTAGACGCAGCTACCTTTCCCTTCTTTCCCATTGTTTCCAACAATGCTCCACGTAGATTTTTCCTGAAATGGAGCAAAGAGGCTTATCGTTGCTTTTATATCTCATTAATGTAGCATCGAAAAATGGAAGGATGGCTTTGAAGGTGGTGGAATTAAGTTGCAAGAATGCCAATTTTGTGATTGCAATGCAATGTTGCAAATTGAATTTCGCATGTTTGATTATGCACTTTCTTAAATTTCTTTAAGTTCCTATGGGATGTGAGATGCAGGATAAGAAGTGTGTTCTTTATTGTTTAAAGTTATTTACCTTATAAAGTGCTTGTCATCACACGATAGAAATAATCATCATTTTATGATATTGGGTTATATCGGGTCCAGGATGCAGTTCATAAAATTTTAGACATTTCTCAGGTGTTTCGACGCGATGCAATAAGATTGACCATCTCATCACAATATCACATTTCACACGTTTCAACATGGTTCGTGAGAGTGCACCGTTTGTGAATGACAATATGCAATACAAGCTTTATTTTAAAAGGAAATGCCTTAGGTCTTATTTTTAAATGAAAAGCCTAATGATATCCAAGTTAAGCGCAATGATTCTTTTGATCACTTTTCGCAATTTTTGCTTGTTAATAAGGCTTTTGACACACTTGGTCCAATAGTATGCTAAAAGGTGAGGATTGCTAGCTTTCAAAGGGTTTTGACTTGATATCATGCTTTATTCCAAAAATCTTAAAAGAAAGTGTCTAAGTGATAAATTTATTTTTGAAGGATTCTATCATATGTCCCCATTTACTAATAGAATAGTATATATTATATCAATAAATGGGGGGGTTGTTGAATAGCACAACAATTGGTGATTCACCAAAAAAACGAGTTATTTCTAATTCCAAAATAAGGTAGTTCAGAAAAATAAAAATACATGAAATACAAGAGAAGTAACATTTCTTTGAATATAATTTTTTTTTTTACTTAATTACAATCCATTTGATTATCCTCTTCAATATGAAAATTGCTTTGTCAACATCATTCATTACCTTGTTTTAAATATAAAAATAGCAGAGTCTCGCAAATTAGCTTTTAGATGCACTCACTTGTCATAGGTAGAGCCTCTCCTCCCAACAGTCTTCAATAGCCTCGACAAGGCTACCTTCTAACCAGCAATGATTCAGTATCCCATCTAGGTAAGAGAGAATTTTTTAAAGATAAATGTGGATTCATATACTTGCCTTCTTTCTAATTATTTTTTAAACAATTCCTTTTTCTTAAAATTTTCATTCTCTTCTTAAGGGTCATTGTCTTGGTTTGGTGGCCAAAATTGAAAATGCATTCACTGGTTGTAACATTAATTAAACAAGTTGGCTCGTGATGAGACCCGTTGTCTTTTGATTAACATAATCTCAAGCCATTACCTTGTTTTGGTATGTAGTATTGGTAATTTTAGCTTGTTAGTTCCCTATGATCATGGTAAGTTAGTTCTTAATGAGACCTCTTATCCTTTAATTTTAAGCATATTTTAGAATTACACTCTAAAAAGTGAAAGCTAATTAGATGGGGAGAGTCAGTGACTTCTTAAGAGTTTTCTGGATGACAATTATAGAGTTAAATATGGTTCTCTGTAGAGATTCCTTGCTTTGTTATAGATACTTTTCTTCACTGATGGTAGAACAAAGGTTCTTTTACAAAGTTGAGTTTTACCAAAGGAAAACTAATTTTGGTAGGGTACAAGAAATTTTAGAGAGATAGAACTTAGCTTATGTTTCAAATGTAAAAGTGATATTCTTAACAATCTCTACTTGTACAAGTGAAAAGTCAAAATATAAAAGAGACTATTTACAAAGGCCAAAACTAAGTGCTACTTCAACTTTTATTTTCCTAAAAAGTAAAGACAATAATATAAAATGAATAGGAGATATTATCTTCTATGAAAAATATTTTCTTAGAATCTGCCCATTAATAGGTAGAGAATCTCTCTTGCTTAATAAATCTTGCAATAAAAAGGTTGATGGGCCTATTTGTTCGAAAATCTGAAATGGGCCAAGCCACATTCTTTGGAATTTGGTATGGTTACCTTTCTATAGGTGTTCAATAATATAAAATGAATAGAAGAGATTATCTTCTATGAAAAATAATTTTTTAGAATCTGTCCATTCACAAGTAGAGAATCTCTCTTGCCTAATAAATCTTGCAATAAAAAGGTTGATGGCCTATTTGTTTGAAAATCTAAAACGCGCCAAGCCACATTCTTTAGAATTTGGTATAATTTCCTTTTTCCATGTGTTCTTTATCCCATTTGAATACCAGGTCTCCAAGCTGAAAGGATTTTGAGCTTATATAATTTGCATCAAATGAAGACTTGACTAATTGTTAATGATGTACATGTGTGATTTTGGCCTTTTCCCTTTCTTCCTCGAGCTTAAGGATTAGTCATTGTCTTACTTGCATAGAAGAGGAAGGGTTTCTTCAATAGATTGAACTATGGCTAGAGGGAATAGCTACATTTTTAGGTAGGAAAACTTCTTTCCCCTAGACCAAATTAAAAGGAGAAGTGCCTATTGAGGCCTTATATCTTATTCAATCTGACCATAGAGAAATTATTAAATATTTGTGCCATTTTTTTGACCTTGATCAACAGTTCATTTGATGATTCTTATGAGATTTTTGTTTGTATATTCGGCCAAGCCATTTCCCTGAGGATAATATTTAGTAGAGTATTTAAGTTTAAATCCTCTTTTAAGAGAAAATTCGGTCATAGCATTGTCTGCAATAAGATGCATTATCAGACATGAGGGGAGATGGCAGACCAAATCTGGTAATAATAAACTGATCAATAAATTCAATTATGTTTTCAGAATTGGCTACCTTAAGTGGAATTTCTTCCACCCACTTTGTGAAGTAATCAGTTGTTGTAAGGATATATTTATGCTACTTTGAAGAGTAAGTAATGATCTCACCTATTATGTCCAGTCCCCATTTTTCAAATGGTTGTTCAATGTTGACTCGCTACATTGGTAATGCAGGTTTCCTGTATCTCCCAACAATTGTTTAACAAAATTTACATTCCCTTACATAATCGTGTGCATATTTAAATAAGGCTGGCCATAATAGTAAACATGCAATATTTTATGTGTGGTTTTGTCCCGTCCAAAATGTCCACCAACTGGTCCATCATGGAGTTCTTGAAAAACCTTTATTGCTTCAAATGTTTTAAGACATCTAAGAAAAACATAATCATAATTTATTCTAAACAACACATTATTGATGATTTGATATTGTCTAGATTTTAACCTCAAAGCCCTTTTTCTTTTGTAACTTAGTTGCATAGGGGCATACCCATTTTTCAAATATTAACCTATTTGGATTTAGTGCCATTGAGGCTTACCTCATATGCTTGTATATCATCATCTGAATCTTGTAGTGTTGGTAAGTTGGATGCTTTTGCTAACATTCTGCAAAAACCTTGACCTTTTAAAATTTTGGCTCATCTAATCTCAATGTCGTATTCTTGTAGTGTTGTTACCCAATTTTCCCTTTTGTCACCTACATCTCTTTGTGTTAATAAATTTCTCACTGCTTAGAAGAAGACTACTACCTTGGTGTGAGATTTTAGGAGAAAGGGTTTGAAATGCTTTATTGATTTGAAAATAGTGAAAGCTTGTTTTTCAACATCTAAATAGTTTAATTCACCCCACTGCAAATTGGAGCTAATGAAAGAAATTGGTGCTTCGGCTTTGTCATCATTGATGTGTGTTAATATAGCTACATATGATTTCTCAGAAGCAAAGGTATATAAAATGAAATGATTAGAAAAATTTGTGGTTGCTAGTGAGGGAGCATTTATGATTGCTTTTGTAAGTAGATCAAAGGCTTCATGCTCAATATGTCCCCATTTGAAAAGAGAAATTTTCTTAATCATAGATTGGAGAGGTAAAACAATTCACAAAAGGTGAGGGACAAATCTTTTGACAAAATTTACCTGACTTAGGAAATATTGCATGGATTTCTTGTTATGAGGTAAAGGGATTCCAGAAATTTCCCTTATCCTATCAGGATCAATGTGAATCCCTTCTTTGGATACAATAAATCCAAGGTTTCCTTCACTTAAAGCGAAGAAAGATTTCTTGGGATTGAGAGAAATTCCATACATCTCACAATGCTCAAAGATTTGTTTTAAATCCTTTAAATGATTACCACACCTTTTTGAGTACACAATTATATCATCTAAGTAGATTACCACTGATTTATTAACCAAGACTTTGAACACTATGTCAATGGCTCTCTGAAATGTGGCACTCGCATTGATTAACCCAAATGGCATATTTTAATAGGCATAGGTGCCCCATTTGGTTCAAAATGTAGTCTTTATCTGATCATCTCGATGTACTAAAATCTAATTATAACCTGAGAATCCATCCAGAAAAGACATTACTTCTAAGCCTACCACTGATTGCAGTATCTGTTCCATAAGAGATAATGGGAAATTGTCCTTCTGATAAGCTTTGTTGAGATTGCGAAAGTCTATACATATTCAAATATCACCATTCTTTTTTTTGACAGGAACAAGGTTGGAAACCCACCTTGAGTGCTTGACAAGAAAGATAATTTTGGCTTTGAGCAACTTATTCAATTGGGATTTGACCTCATTTTCAAACTTCAGATGGATCTTTCTTAGCTTTTTCCACACGGGTATCTATTCCATAGGAGGTAATGGGAAATTGTCCTTCCAAAAAGCTTTGTTGAGATTACGAAAGTCTATACATATTCGAATATCACCATTCTTTTTTCTGATGAGAACAAGGTTGGAAACCCACCTTGAGTGCCTCACATGAAAGATAATTTTGGCTTTGAGCAGCTTATTTAATTCGGATTTAAACTCATTTTCTAAATTCAGATGGATCTTTCTTTGCTTTTGCTACACAAGTTTTTTATCAAATATCATGTGGATGGTATGTTGAATTATGGAGGTGTCATATGTCTTAAGGTCTTCATAGTTATAAGAAAAGACATTCTTGTTGGCATTATGATGCATGTGATGTACTTGATGGCAACCCACTTGTAGCAGAACAATTCACTTGTATATGGTAACTAGATGAGTCTACAGAAGAGATATCATCTCTAACAGAATGCATGGCAGTTGTGTTTACAGATGCGACAAAATGAAGGGCAGTTCAAAGGAATCAGTGTGAAAGTAATGTACAATGGAAAATCACATTATAACAGGTCTATTCAAAAGGAACAAAGTAATGGTAAAAAAGAATAGGATGAAGGAACAAAGGACTACAGATCAGAATCAAGAAGTTGAAGAAAAAATACATTTTCAGGTATTTTAAGTTCTATACATGGGTTCATTGTACAAAAAGAGTATGCACACATAGGTTCACTATACAAAAAGAGCATATATGTATGCACACACTTTCAAAGAAGAAAAAGCGTGCATGGGATGAAAACTTAAGGAAATTAAGGTGAAAGAATACCAAGGGTCAATACCATGGTATTAGCCCACAATATTGAGTGGAGTAACAATTATTTGATCTCGTCTAAGAATACCAAAGGCTCTAAGTGTTGTTTTGATCCGAGGTATTGAGAAAGGCTAAAACTATATAAGGAGGAGAAGGTCAAAGGGCTAAGGGCAGAACTAACGAATGTCTTATGAAGTGTTAGATCAAAAGAAAATATGCATGCTATGGATTTTTGATACCTTACTTGATCTGAAATAAGTATTTACCTTAGTGTTTCATGATGGGTGAGATAAAATGATGGATCCAGATCACAATGAATTATCATTATGTCATCTGATAATGGATTGGCTAGATATGATTGCTAGTGCACGTTTTATCATTTATATGTGATGATCTAGGTATGTTTGAAGTCTATAATTGCAACGAAGTTATAAGTAAGTATTTGCAGATCTAAATGTTGGTTCGCTTTGGTGAAGGTGCATATACATGCTGGTTCATCTCTTCCAATTAGCGTATGAAAAAGAAAATCTTGATGTTCAAGGATGACTAATCTATCAGATCAAGGCTATTGTTTTACTATTATTTGTCAATGAAGTCTTCTTAGATCTGAACGTAAAATTGAATGCATAAAGATTTTGCGTTTGATTGATTGTGATTGAGTAAGAAGGGTGATCATTGATGTTATCTATTTAAAAATCTGTAAATTGATAGTAGATCTTCAAAATGTCACTGATTAGTATAGTTTGTGGTTCAAAGGTTTTATGATTGAGTATCTTTAGAGGTATATGTAGGTTGGGCTAAAGTAATTTGTGTATACACGCAGGTTGGCTTCATTGAAGAATTTTATACAGTCCGACACACGATTTTTGAGGTTACAATTGGTTTTGGCTTTTCATACAATGTTCTAGGTTCAGATCTGTGTACTGGTTACAGTGATCTGTCTATTCTAGTTGATCGGTTGAATTTTATTAGGTTTGAATGAATGGTTGATTCGATTGTGTTAGAGGTTTCAATGATTGGTTGATTCAGTTATGGGTGATTCAAAGATTAATGATTGGTTTCATTTATGTCAGAGATTGATGGTTGAGTTTCAGTGATTGGTTTTGATGGTTGTATTACAGTGGTGATTGTTTTTGACCTTCAATGTTACTAATGGGTCCAATGTCAAAAATTGATGAAACGTGGCCTTCATATTGTAGTATTCTATACCAGGAGTATCCAATGTGAAAATTTATGAAACGTGGTCCCTGGAGGATACTGAGGGTTGGAGCCTTCAGTGAGGAAGTCGAAGGTTCCTGCTAGTAGTGGCTGGTGATTTGATCAGGGGGTTAGAGCTCCCTTCCAGTAGCAGCAGGAGAACGAGTGAATGTTCTAGCCTTCTATATGTTGGAGCCTACTTACTAGTAAGCATATTGGCTAGGACAAGAACTAAGGGGTCATAGCTCCCTTCTAGAAGAAGCTGGAGAACAAGAGAATGTTATAACCTTGTATAGGTGGATGCCTACATACTAGTATGAGTTTGCACCAGTACGAGATTGTAAACATATTTTCTTATTATTAGAAGAAGACAAAGACAACAACAACAGGTGGTTTTCACCCACATTGGGTTTCCACATTAAATCTTGGTGTTCACGTGTGTTGCTTATGTGTGATGGTTTATTCTATTATTACTGCACATGGCTATTGTTTAATGTTTAATAAAGTGCTGATGCACTGATTAAATATCAACATATGATGAATTAACTAAATCATAATTTCATTGGATATACATTGTTTTACTTAAGAACAATTGCGTGCACACGTGAGTTCCCTTCATTGAAGTACGCATATAAAATTAATTATACAAATGAAGAAGTTATTGATTTGTAAATATTGATTCACCCCCCCAGTATTATTTCCAATAATTGGTATCAAAGCAAGTCCTTTGGCAGAAGCTTGATCGCTTCAAGGAGATCCATAGTAACAATGGGAAAGAAGCTAAACAAGAAAGTACCTCAAAAGAAGAAGGCATCTCAAAGGAACCGTGAAAGTGTGAGATACGATTGGCCTTTATGTGGAAGAAACTTTTGAGATTCAGAATCACCTCAGAATGAAGATGAACAAGCAAAAGAACTATCAGGTACAAACTTTTTTGCCTCTCGTGATACATTTCTCTGTTTATTTGAATGTAATGAAAGTGACAGTGAAACAACTGAATTTTCTTTTATGGGTGAAAGAGAAATAAATCTAATAGAGGTTGAATTCAAAAACCTCACATACACATTTAGAGATCAAAAGGATCTAATTGATGAAAGGGAACGTGCCTACAAAGAAGAAGTTACCAGGTTAAAAGCCCAGTTGGAGGAAGGAAACAAAATAAAGAAGCAATACAAAGAAAAGGAAGATCAAATTCGAAGGATGCAAGATGAAGTGACATCATTGAGAAATGAAGTGAATGAAAAGGACACAACAACCAAGGAACTCATAGAAAGAACCAACTACTATGAAGGTCTTGAAGGTATGGTTGCTTCTCTTAAAGAAGATCTCAAATATTCAAATAAACATAATCAAGAACTACTCCAAGCATTTGAAGAACAAGAAAATGAATTTCTCGAATTAAGGCAACAAGTGGAAGAAGGCAGAAAACCTGAAGAAATCATGAAAAAGAAGTGTCTTGAAAAGGAAGAGCAATATCAGGCTGAGGTAAAAATCCTAAAAGGTAAACTAGAAGAAAAGGAGAAATTTTTATGATTTCAAGATATTACTAAGATTTTGGATGATATTCTTAGTAGTCAAAGGTCTCCTGCTATAAAATCTTGTCTTGGTTTTCATGAAACTATTAAAGGTGAACCTAACTCACGAACTGAAGCAAGGAACTGTAATGGAAAATCTGAAATGCGCAACAAAGAGATAAGAGGTCAACCCCATCAACAACCAAGGAAAGAAAGACTTCAAAGAAAATCATTTACTCCTAACTATCAAAGTGATAATCAATTCCTTCCTCTAATGAACAATGTTGAACGTGTTATATGTCATAATCTTTGACATGTTGTAGCTAGATGCAGAAGTAGAATGAATCAAGCTAATATCCGTCACACAGAAAGATCATCAACTTCCAGGTACATTAAGGGATATTGTTTTTCCTGCAATATGTTTGGTCACAAAGACATTAACTACTATAGAAGGAATATGAAACATATAATATGTTATGCTTGTAATAAGTCTGGACATATAGCAAAAGAATGTAGGAACAAAATCCGGCCAGCATACCAAAAGGAGAAAACTTCATCACACTCCAAGGTATGGAAGAAGAAGGAAGTAAAACAAGGAATATGTGGCATAGCTTAGCATACAGACAAAACATACTCAGGAGAAACTGAGAGTATGAAATTTCAGTGTTCTAATTCTCATATGTAGTTATCTTGAAGACAAGTCATGTATATACATGAGTTCGAAGCTGCACAATCGCGTATATGTTCTTTTGATGAAGAAGCAGTGGGACAAACTCAGGAAAATGATCTGATATGGTTCAGACAATTATCAATTATCTTTTATCTCTTGATGATAGATGACTATAGTTTGTGGATGTTATTTAGAAGTTGTTTTGATCCTCATAAGTTGTTGATAACTTGATGTGTATCTGATTGATGATGATGCCTTGATATTTCTTATTGATATATGCAATGATCATATCTGACAGTGAACAGGTGGCACAGGTTCAGGGGGAGAATACTCTATGCTTCTAATATTGCATTGTTGGCATTATGTTTAGAAGTCCTTAGTACCTAATGATTCTTATCAATGATTATGATTCTCATGTGGCTAAAGTCTTTAAATGATACATCATGCTATGTTGCGGTTATGAGTTTCTCATGGTGATGATACTTCTATTGCTTGGGGTTACATAGTTGTTATTCAGATTAGATTTATGGGTGATTGTGGATGAATTTTGATGACGCATATAGTACATATATGTTGCTTACATGGTGATATTCATAAGGACAAGGAGAAGTACAAAGATTGAGTACACAATTTCATTATTTGATGATGATGTTGAAATATGGCGACACGAATATTCGAATTTAATTGGTACTTGAATTAAAATCGAATTTAGTCTTAATAGCTACTTGGAAATAATTAATTAATTAGTTGGAGAAATTCAAGTTAGAAGTCTTTTTGAAGTCATGCAAGAGTTATCCCTTTGAAAATATTGGCTTTCTAGAGGAACAATAGCGACTAGAGGAAAGGATAATCATGTTAGGCCCTTATACTACTAGTGTAACCCCTTATTGTTATTAGTACAACCCACTTATTATATTGATGTACCCATGTAGTGCCCATATTGTTACTATTGTGCCCCATAGAAGCCCACTATTGTTATTATTGT
>APFE031153346.1:98023-205622 GCA_000404065.3 Pinus taeda | reverse complement strand
AGAACCTTCGCAAGTTGGTTTGTTAAAAACTTTACCCAACTGGGTTGGCGCTAGTGCGACTCTGAGACAGAGCACCAGCTGGCACGCCCTCTTTGGAGGATTTCCCCCATTGGCGTGAGTGATACACTAAGGAACAGCGCCAATGGAAAAAGGGCTATTTTTATGGGTATTTTGCGAAAGGTGTCTTCAGGGGATATGAAGTACATACTCAAGGGGATACAATGCAGGTGTTTTCAAGTTATGTCACTTCTCACAGGTCCCGGAATAGGTCCTCCAATGTGCGGGAGAAGGAGTAACAGGGACGGTGACAAAATACTATGTAACAGATGCCCCTAAAGCATGAGGCCCGAGAGAGAGAGGGGTGAAATGCTTTACAAGAACATGGTTGACTAAAAACACGGCCGCCAGAGAACCTGCACGGAGTACAACTGATATCTCAAGTACATGATGTATGTGGTATGGGCACAGCCACCCATAGCACAGTACATAAAAATCTGGATCCAAGGTATGGACGCAGCCATCCAGCAAGGATCGATAAATAGACTCAGGCATGGTCACAGCCATCCAGTGAATGAGTCATGTAATGATCATAATAATCCACAAAATTCAACCTGGATCTCAACAGACAAAATCTAAGGTCTTGCGCTCCATCTCGATCCGAACAAAGTACAAGTTCAAGCATGTGAATATGGGAGTCGAAGTCGAACGCACAGGAATATCGTCTGATTACCAGTCAATGATGAAAACTGTTAACAGACGCGAGAGGTACCACCAATAATGAAAATGGTCCTCAAGGTACTATAGGTACAATCTATGGCATGTGAATCAGTGAGCCGGTGTCGAACACCCGTAGAATCATTCGATCAGAGGCTAATGATGAAAACCTCGCATCAAACACGAAGAACCTGCCATTGAGGCATGTAGGCTCGAAGGTACCTGAAGGGAATCTCTAAGTCAACTTCCTGGATAATGAGCTGAAGTCGACAGGAAGTGACTTTGATCGAAGGTGGGCCATAATATTTTCCACATCATCGACACGAGACAGAGAAGGATAAAATGTTTTGTGTGAGGTATCAGAGGTAGGTTAAGTATTCTGCAGAGGTCAACTTCTCTTGAACATATCGGTCGCACACCAGTGGACTTGGCAGTATTTGACATCAAATGATCAGGGGTCATGGTGACAAAACGATGAGCAGATGAATGGTCAAACAGGATAACCCAAACCCACGGAGGCAAGTGTAAAACAAGATGAGATGTCCCCACCCAGACACAAAAGCAGACAAGTGCCATGTCCAAGAGCGACATACTACCGACACGAGGATAATTGTGATTCCTTTTTCCCCACCATTTCTGGAGAGTACCCCGGTTATTTTTGGATGACAAGCTTGACAGGGATAGCATATGCTTGGGAGCGTCATTTCGATGGAATCCGATGTCATTTAGTTTTAATGAGCCTAACAAAGGAAGAACTCAGCGTCTTTTCATGTTTAGAGAGTTTGAAAAGACAGCAGAAAGGTAAACTCCAGGGGTGTCCTTTTTCGTAAAGTTGTGTCTCTCGAGCCCGAAAAAGTATAAAACAATGCTTGAAAGAAGCGCCCAATCATTACGACCGAGGAGTACTTTTCATAAGTAGTGACTTCGATCTGAAAAAGTAAAAAAGTGATCGAAACCACGTCGCTTCGTAACTGTTAACGAACCTGAAACGACAAGGGTCCGATGATCGTTTCCTCTTTACATGGTCAGAAAAGAGCTTAAAGGAGACCACCTCTTATTTACGTTTAACAAGTCAAGAGGAATAACTCGGAAATCTTTTCATCTTTAAATGGTCAGAAAAGAGTTGAAAGCAGACCTCCATTTTTATTCTCTTTAACGAGTCAAAAAGGGAAAAATAATCGGCAATCTTTTCGTATATTACGAGTCAGAAAAGAGCTTAAAGGTGACTCATCCTAGAGGAACCAGTGGTATAAAGGGTAGCAACTAGTTCCGCCAATGGTGGAACTGCTCAAAACATGTAATGGTCAAGAGGCTAGCTAACAAAACCACTCGTAACTGGGGTCCCTCAGGAAAGGAAAACAAGCAAGTGAAAGCATATGATCAGCCAAAGAGATGGTGGCGATGGAATGGAAACAACCAAGGCTCATCTAACAGAATTTAGCGGATAAAGATGGAAATCACAAGATGTACATCAGGTATGCGTTCATTTTTACACAAGCTTGAACCATAGGGAACTCTACTTGGATTCGGTTTCATGTTTACACAAACTTGAAACAAAAAACTATGTTTGTTATAAGTTTGCATGCCCCCAGCATAATGATGCAAAACGAGGTACATGCCCCCCAAGCTTCATTGCATTCAACAAAGTGGATGGAATGAAGGTTCACTTTCGAGATCTTGGAAAGACTTGACTTGTAGTTTACGAGATCTTAATCAAAAGACTCGATTGGGAAAGGGAGTTGTTTCATTTTTTAATGAGGTTGACACAGTAAAAGAACTATCTTCATAACCCTTGTTTCCTTTTTTAATGAGCTTGACACAAGATCAGGAACTATGCTCGACCAGACCCAGTTTCATTTTTTAAGGAACTTGATGTAGGAAAGCGAACTATGCTCCGACCAGACCTAGTTTCATTTTTTAAGGAGCTTGAGATAGGAAAGGAACTATGCTCCGACCAGACCTAGTTTCATTTTTTAAGGAGCTTGACATAGGAAAGCGAACTATGCTCCGACCAAACCTAATTTCATTTTTTAAGGAGCTTGAAATAGGGAAGGAACTATGCTCCGACCAGACTTCATCATAATGAACAAGAAGTCGTCGCTTCCAAGAGTGCCACTCCCGATGGAAGGATCACATCTTGGAAGTTAGGACCCAATGCCCCCAGGACACTATGCATGACAGCAGCATCACTGGATACAGGCACGAGATAAGTAGCCACGTAGTTGACCTGCGGTGGGGCAGATACAACCAGGGGATAAAAACCAGGAGGGGATGACAACTGTGCAGGAGGCACCGGGGGACTAAAGAATGATAATTGATCTATAGTCAAAATTCTTCCGTCGTGTGGAAAGAAAACCACATGGAAAAGTGAAGAGACAAGGGCCCCCATGGCATAAACATAGTCACGGCCACGGAGAAGACTGAAATCCAAAGCACCTTGGGTAACCAGTACATCTATAGAGACATTTTTTCCTCCCAAAGTAATAGGGAACTTCGGAAGGATCCCTAATGGTTGACTAGTTCCTCCGTCAAACGCCATCAGATTCTACGCGACTGGCACAAGTTGTGGGGAGCCCAAAGCTTGCCAAGTAGTAGAAGGCATAAGACTGACAAATGCACCCTCATCCAAGACAGTGCCAGGTACTGCCTTATCATAGGCATGTACTGTGATCCGAAAAGGCAAATGGGATGGAAGGCAGAAAGAAGTCAGGTGACTCCAGTCGAAGGAAATGATTGAACTACTTGGTGGGGGAATCATATGATTTTCCCCCTGCCCCGAAGAAGGACCCTCGGGATCAGCTGGGATAGGAGAGTCGTTTACGAACTCAGGAGAATCTGACAAGACGAGAAGAACATGAGCATGACGCTCTTCTGAAACAAAGTGATCAACAGGTAATGAACCCAAGTTGACACTCTCTCCGACCAATGGCTGGTCCCGAACAAGCTTAGCACCGCCAGGTTCGGAAAAAGGAGGATGGACAAGAGAAGGATCTGAATCAATCTCTTTGTCAACAGGGGGAGGATCTGAAGAGAGCCTCTGATAACCAATGGGGAGTTGGGGTGAAGAAGTTGTAAGACTTTCCAAAACAGCGGAAGCTTTATCCAAGAGCGGACAAAGGTGAAGGAGATGGTTGCCTTCACATAGCCTACAAGGGAATCGAATCTTCCTGTTCTTCTTACCATTTCCCGTTGATTGGGTAGCATCACCAAGAGCTTTAGAGGATGATGAGGGGCAGGCCGGATCATGAGACCATAATTCCAAGATCCTGGGAATTCCAGGACAATCACAAAGAAGATGGTCATCCTTGCACAATTTACAAGGAAACTTGATCTTCCGCAGAGGAGCAAAAGTAGTAGTTGCACTTTTAGCCTCTTGCTTATGAGACTTCTTCTTCTTCTTAGCCATCTAGTTATTTGAATCCAGACTTTCACTGGGCAAAGTAGAAGATGAGGACGTAGAAACAGGCGAAGAAGGGGAGAGGTCCACCTTGGAATCAACATGATGTTGTTCGGTTGGAGGAACTGATTGACCATTAATTGAGACATTAGGGACCATAGAGGTTGAAAACAACCAAATAGACAACCCAACAGTTAACCCAGGAAGGGACAACGTCGCCATGTAAGGAGCACCAACATTCCCAAAAGGAGGAAAATGACCAGGATTCCCTTCAAAGAGGATTCTTGGGTTGGTGAACTCTGGAAAAGTTGCCATCAAAACTGAAAATCGCACACGGGGCTGAAAAAGAGTCAAGATCGAACAACCAACAAATAGAATCTAACAGGGCATGTGATCACAGGTGAATAAATTTTAAGACACAAGGATATAACATGACCTTTTCATGTTTAAAGAGTCGAGAAAAGGACAAAAAGATGACTCTAGTCGCCTTCGAATGTTTAATGAGCCCGAAGTGACAAATGCTCAGATGAGCCTTTTCTTTTAGGGAGTCCAAAAAGGATCAAAAAATTGACTACTCTAGAGAACTAGGCAAAAGGTTTACCAGACAATCCATAAAACTGCATATACACCTTGGCAATCGTATGAAAACCAAGGACTTTCCGTACGGCAGTCAATCTTCCCGAATGTTGTGTTCGGTGCATTACGGGTCGTAAGGCAGCAAACACGGCTTCCTATGGATAAAGGATGATAACCTAGTGGGGTCTCCCCATATGCTCGACGGTACGTGGGAGCACAAATCCATACTAGACCACTATTGAGTCACAGAAGGAGGAATCACCCAACCTTGAGTGGAAACAAAAGTGACTAGGTTTAACGACGTCGGAGCACGTCTCTAGCCTAGACCTCTAAACGGTGTGCATTATGTTCCAATGCGTTGTTAGATTCATTCAGTTCATTTTAAAGTTGATCTTAGATTATGTTTCAGTTTTCAGGCCTTACCGTATGTAATGTCTCAAAATTTCCTAAATGCAAACTATATGCCAAAATATATCATTACATTCGATGAATGCTAGCTAAAGTAAGGAGAGAGTTTCCATTCACTTCCAACAATGCAAAAAATTGATCACAAAGATAAAATATAACAAATTCTCTAATGCACTAATTTCATCAAGAAAAAATAATGCAAATCAATTCCAAAACAGTTTTTATTTTTATTTTTGTGTTTAAAACAAGCATAAAGATATGTAAATTCAAATCAAAGAAAATTGATCTAAATCTACGATTTATTTTTCAGAATGCAAACTATGCAATTGTAATCTATGCATAATTCACTTGAAAAGTATGCAAATGTAACCTATGAACACTTTTCATTCATATTCTGAAAATGAGAATTCTAATTATGCAAGTGTGATCTATGCAAGAGAATTCTCAAACACAAGATGATTCTAATGTAACCTAAGAACCAATCAGTGCAAATCAAGAAATTGGTGAGAGTTTCCAAAGATAAAAAGTAAAAACCACTCAAAGGGCGATAACAGTGCATACACAATTTACCCCCCCCCCCCAGCGAATGAGCGGGAAATTATATTGCAAAAACAAAAGTAAAAAGATGCAAAATTGTGAAAAGACTGAGACAAACCTCCAAGTAATGACCAAAGGAAATCAAATTAAGAATTTCTCAAGAAAGAGACTTAAAACCAGTCAAACAAGACTCCAACACACTCAAGTAGTCGAGAAAAGGTACCCAGAACAAATACCAAGCTCAGGAGGCTCAAAACCAAGCAAACTTCAAAAGTTCCCAGGCCTAGCGCGACTATCAGGCTGCAACTAGCGCCTTTTAAGGATTGGCACGGGTTTTATATGAGCAACTAGTGCCAATTGGCGCGACTGTTACGCTATAAAAGCGCAACAGTCAAGTTTTCTATGCAAAAATAAAAAATAAGCAATCTAAAGCTAGGCCAACAATAACCAGGTAAACCAAGAGGCGAGAAACAGCAAAAGAACTCAACCCAGAAGGCTAACCAAGCAGGTAAAAACCAAGAAACAACCAAAAAGACAAGACAAGCTCCCCAGCGGAGTCGCCAAATTGTTGTGGAGGTAAATCCCCTCTGCGGACAGAGGCGATCCCTACTAGCCTAGATCGAGTCTAGCAACAATCAAACAATGCTATCACGCAGGTTCCTAATTTCAAATCAAAGACCAATGATGAGGGCCTACCCGGATTCCAACGCTAGTGCTTGTAGAATAGTTGACGCTCCCGTTCCTTTGCTCTGGCCGGTCATGATCCCCACGATCTCCGTGAATGGACACATGAACATAGAAAGAACGACATAAAAACAAGCATAAAATCCAATAGATGCAACTATATATCGGTCAGAAGGATATAACTCATCATCATTACAAAGGACAATAAGAGTGGAACCATAATAATAGTCGTCTATTATTGATAAACAAAGAAGAATACAACCGTAGTTCTGACGTCAAATCCTCCTTTGGCTAGGTGATCAGCAGCACATGTCTTGCAAAACTTGTTGGGAATGGGAACAAGCCTCTCTCTCCTTGGTTATGGGACAAGAATCTCCTTACTTAGATTTGGCCTTATGGGAATGAAGAAGGCTCTTGCAGCATGAAGCTCTTGTTAATCTAACAATTCTCAATCTCTGGAACTTTGGAATCAGCTTGCCTAAGGAAAATGGACAAGCTTTTATAGATAGAGGAGGGGGAGTTGGGATCATCCACAATATTCATGGGATTGGCTTTATCACTAAAGAAGCTTTCGTGAGAGGTGGCAAACCACTTCCCCTCTATGGAGATTCGAAGCCAAACCAAACCAACTCAAGATAGATTTAGTTCAGGAGTGGGTTAGGAAGAATCTTCGAATGTTGGTTTGTTAAAAACACTACCCATTTTGGCTGGCGCGAGTGCGACTCTGAGACAAAGCGCCAGCTGGCGCGCCCTCTTTGGAGGATTTCCCCCATTGGCGCGAGTGCTGCACAGTGAAACTGCGCCAATGGAAAAAGGGTTGTTTTTATGGGTTTTTTGCAGAAGATGTCTTCAAGGTAAATGAAGTTTATACTCAGGGGAATACAATGCAAGTGTTTCTAGGTCATGTCACTTCTCACAGGTCCCGGAATGAATCCTCCAAGGTGCGGGAGAAGGGGTAACAGGGACGGTGACAAATTGTTGTGTAACAACTAACTTTGCTTCTGTATTTGATAATCTAGCATAAATGATACATTTCATTGTTTCAAAACATGGGTTATTGGGATATTCCTCCATCAATTGTCTTTGAGCTTATACAGAATGGTTCCCCCCAAGCACATAATAATTGTATTCAAAAAAAATTGACTTATCAAATGCTTCTTTGTTGGGAACTTGAACTAGATCAACAAGAAGGACATAATTAACCACATCAACATATGGATTTTACCTCATCAATGTCTTCAAGCTGTGAACATGCAGGTGGTGTGGCTTTCTGATTTGATATTTACATTGTTCTTCACTTGCCTTATAGATTTATCTCACATTAAGCTGAAATGTACGACCACCCTCAATTAAGTTGGTCTTTGTCAATATCTGTCGAATCGCATTTTGTTTTGTTTTAAAAATGCCATCCTTTAAATCAGCTCCTGGTGTAATGATTTCTCTACTTTCTTTTGAAGTTTCACTAGGATCTTAACTGTTGGTAATGACTACTTGAGAATGTTCAACTTTACTTTTCTTCCTCATAACATTCTCATCATTAACTAGAACAGATTTATTCTTGGGCATTGTTACTTTTGGTCTTTTACCACTATTCTCCTTTCCAACATCAGTTCCAATGTCATCCTCAATAATGACAACATATTCTTCAGTGTCAGTTTGAGATTCCTCATCTTCAAAAGTAACATGTCTACCTTTGATAGATTTATCCACTAGAGGCATTTTTTTATGATCCATTGGATGTAGTTTTGTAGCATCATGAATTACTACATTTTTCTTGTTTGCCATATCTTCTTCTGACATTGAGTAGAAATTGCTGACAACATTCGTAATATCATGCTCTATGAAATGAATACCTCCCAACATAATTGAAACACTTTCAACAAAATTCTGTCAAACAAAATATCACATGTCAGTAAAAACTAAGTTATAAAAATATAATGAGACAGTTACAATAACGCAAAACACAAATATAAATAACAATACTTACGCTATTTTGTGTCATCTCATTTATGATTTGTTTACACAACTTTGTAGATACCTCTCTCATGTCATACAATGAATATAATAACTGATACTTAATCCTTTCATGTGACTTGGACGGTTTTGTAAGTATATAAACAACTTCACTGTCTGGTACCGAACACAAGTCTATGACCTTTCCCAACACCTCATAAATTCCACTATCATTAGGTATATCAACATATAGATATATGTTCACGTCTTCGCTTTCTCTTTCTTTCACATACCATACATTTTCTGGAAGTTTCACTTCTTTTAATTTCTTCCAATATGAAATCGTCTTGTTATTGTTTGAGGCACTTGAAAGATTTGTAGCTATCAGCTCATGTTTGGTTCATTCAACAATGCGTTTTGAGGATCCACCTTTAATAATATTTGGTCCAGAAAGATTCACATAAATCTTCTTTGATGCCATTTTCCTACAAAAAAGACACTTATAAATCAGTAAATTACAAAAAAATAATAACTTAAATTAATAAACAAAATGATAAACGATAATTATTTTTTTTAAACGTAACAATTTAAAAAAATAAATTTAAACTAAATAAGAAATTTTAAAAAATACATCCCCCTGCCGCCCCACCCCGGAAATCGGCCCGCCACCCTGGCCGCCCATTGGGCCACCGGGGTAGACCGAGGGGTCGAGCCACCAGCCCCCTACTCAAACCCTCGCGGCCCACTAATCGCCCCCCCACCCCACCCCAGCGAGCCGATTCCAGCACCCCCCCCCTCTCCCCCTGTGCCCCACCCTGGCAGCCTAACGGCCCGCCACTGCCAGGGGTCATTGTGCGCCGCCAGGATGAGGCGGGGGGACTAGCGCCTGGCCCCCTACCCCACCCCAACAGACCTGTTGGGCCGCTGGGAGCATGATCCATCCCACCACGCCCACTGCGGATGTAGTGGGTAAATATGTATCATTGAAATTTTTATTTTCTAAAAAAAAATCATTAAACTTATTTAATTTTAAAATTTTCACACAAAAAGAAAGAAACTAACCTTTCAAATGCGATAATCCTCTGTTGAATATGTTGTTGATAGCAATGTAGTTTCTCCACAAGTTTGCTCCAAGTCTTTTAACGAACCTCAAAAAACCTTGATGTGATGTGAAGAATAGTGATATTGAAATTTATTATATAGCGGAAATTCTGAAATTGTTTTACCGTACAGTTAATGTGGGACTAATTTGTTTTTATAAATTTTAACATGTAAATTTTGTTATGGTGAAATAGGGAACTATGATAAAGCGAACATTACGGAATTGTTTGACAACATGGTGAATGTGGGATTAATTTGTTTTAGAAAGTATAATAAAAAATTAAAAAAAAAAAACATTCAATTGTCTAATAAATATTATATAGTTTAAGTAATAAATTAATTTAGGTAAAAGATTTAATTTACAATTTTAATTTAAAAGATTTATTTCATAAGAAAGTTTTAGCCAAAATGTTTAAATAAATTGTAGAAGAAAGCTATGGAGGGAAATACATGAAACGAAATTTTTGGAGGGAAACATTTTGGCAAATAAATTTGGAGGGAAATTTTCATTCTTTAACCTTTATATTATCATTAGGAGAGTTTGCATTTGTATCATTCAACCTATTCTGTTTGAAAGGCATGGATTCTTCTGATAGTGAAGTTTTGCTTTGTGAAGCATCAACATCTTTGTCGCATAACAACTCTATTCATATTGATGCATATAACGGAAATTCTTCCACTATGAATAGAAAGTCAATTATTCAAGTTAGACATAATCCTAAGGACTATGAGAGCAGCACTGATGAAGAGCATGATGAAGAATTTTAAAAGAATGGAGTGTCACAATGTCCACTTAGTCTTAATCCTATGGACTATGAGAGCAACAGTGATGAAGAGCATGATGATGAATTTCAAAATAATGGAGTGTCACGATGTCCAATTATTCCTAATCCTATGGACTATGAGAGAAGCAGTGATGAATAGCATGATGAAGAATTTCAAAATAATGGAGTGTCACAGTGTCCACTTAATCCTAATCCTATGGACTATGACAGTAGCAGTGATGAAGAGAATGATGAAGAATTTCAAAAGAATGGAGTGTCACGGTGTCCACTTAGTCCTAATCCTATGGACTATGAGAATAGTAGTGATGAAGAGCACGATGAAGAATTTCAAATGAATAGAGTGTCACAGTTTCCACTTAGTCCTAATCCTATGAACTATGAAAGCAGCAATGATGAAGAACATGATGAAGAATTTCAAAAGAATTAAGTGTCACGGTGTCCACTTAGTCCTAATCCTATGGACTATGAGAGCCACAATGATGAAGAGTATGATGAAGAATTTCAAATGAATAGAGTGTCCCAATGTCCACTTAGTCCTAACCTTATGGACTATGAAAGAAGCAGTGATGAAAAAGATGATGAAGAATTTCAAATGAATAGAGTGTCACAGTGTCCACTTAGTCCTAATCCTATGGACTATGAGAGTAGCAACGATGAAGAACATGAGGAAGATTTTCAAATAAATAAAGAGTCATAGTTTCCACTTAGTCCTAATCCTAAGGACTATGAGAGCAATAGTGACGAAGTACAGGATGAAGCACTTAGTCCTAATCCTAAGGACTATGAGCGTAGCAGTGACAAAGGGCGGGATGTAGAACTTTTAGTAAGTAAACAGTCACATTTTCAACATAGTCCTAATCCTATGGACTATGAGAGCAGCACTGACAATGCATATGAGGAAGAATATCCAATAAACATCGAGTCAAATTTTCCATTTAGTCCTAATTTTAAGGAGTATGGCAGTAGCATTGAAGAAGGGGAAGATGAAGAATATCCTCCAAGTCAGTATTTCAAAAGCACGGATGATCATAGTGAGGATAACAATCCTCAGAATGATAATGAAAAGTCTTGTACAAATGATGATCCAATGATGGAGATGTTTCCAGGAAATATTGTATCGAGGAGTAGGAGCAGACCTTTTTGTATCAATCCAAGATGTTCTAGTTATACAAGGGGTAGAGAAGAATATATGACGAGAAGAAGTTCTATCAGCGCTCTCATTTCAAGTGAATGTTGTCAAAAATATTGCTTGAAACATATGGATTTCAAGTTTGCATTAGAGAAAAGGAAGAGATATTTGTCAATGAATCAAAGCACGCAAAATTCATACTTAGTGGGGTGCATGCAATCTACATTGTCAGGTTATGATTATCATATTGGGTCTTTATTTATCTATAGAAAGGCTTTCAAAATGTTTCATTCAATGGGTAATTTTCGTCTCTCAAGAATCCAAGAAAATTTGGAAAATGATCCCACATTTTATTCAAAAGTACGTCATAAACAACAATTTGGGCCATTATCAAATACTACAATGTCATGGATAAAAGATTTCTTTTCAAAGCATGGAGAATGTATGCCAAATAGAGAGACAATACATATTCCAGATAATTTCTCAAGACAAGAAATCTACAACTTATACAAAGAATATGCAGAAGGTGTTGAGGGACATGGTCTATTTATTACATATCAATATTTTGTGAAGGTATGGAAGAAAGAATTCCACAATGTATTCCTAAGAAGACAAGGATGGGGATTTGTAGTACATGTTCTTCTCTTAAATTAAAATGGATAAATGTGAAGGGTCAGAAAGAGGTAATCATTCATAAATTTAACTTTTAAAATTGTATAGTCATCAACTATGAAAGTATTTCTTAATGACTTTCCTTTATGTTGTGTAGATTCCATTGTCAAAGAAATTCAGGAGCATCACGAACAACAAAAAAGTGAAAGGAAAAAGTTGTACAAACATCAAAAGAAGTGTTATGATAATCGGAAGAAATATTTGGGTTTGATAATTGATGGTATGGACCAGAAGAAAACACTTTTACCACATTTTGTTCACACACCCAAAAATTTACAGGAGGAAAATTTTATTCAGTATCACTTGGTTGGTTATATGGTCTTCAATGGGAAAATGTTGCCAAAGGTGGACTTCACAGCTCCAAATATTCACAATGACGCAAATCTAACAATAACCATAATTCATGATGTGCTTTCTCATTGGTCTGGTAATCTTCCTGAAGTTTTGTATCTATAATTAGACAACACTTACTGTGAAAACAAAAATTAGATTGTTTTTGGATATCTAAACATGCTTGTTGAATTGAGAATTTTTCAGAAGGTAAAGGTTGGTTTCATTCTTGTTGGGCACACTTATGACCATATTGATCATATGTTCAGTCATTTTTCAGTCACATTGAGGAGGAAGAAAGTTGGGATCTTGTCATCATTAATTGAATGTATTAAGAAATCATACATGCCAGAGCCTACTTTTGATGTGTTGGAAGAAAATGTTGACATGCAAAGGTTTATTCTGGGATCGCATGGTGAGGAGAAATGCATTGTACAACTTAATGACATTAGCTTCCAACATCAATTTCGTATCAAAAAAATTGATGGGAAAACACTAATATGAGGCAAGAAGTATTCAACTACTGCAGAATGGGAACCATCATCAGGTTTGGAATTTTTGAAGTTCATTCTGGATCATCCAATATTTGCATCAAATATATTGTTATTACAATCAGTTGCTGAAGTTCATAATGCAGACAGACAGAATAGAGATATAAATTATTCTGATTGTCTAGAAGAAATTAAAAATTGTATTAGATATACATGAGTACTTTAACATTGTTGATTTAGTTTGGTGGGAGTCCTTTTTCAATAATCAAAGTGATATGATTTCAAGAACAACAAATGAAGATATACCTTTGAAAAATCCATTTATTTGGCCACAAAATGTGTCAAATGAACATGAAAAAAGAAACAGTATTGAACAACAACAATCTCAAGGTATTATTAATTCTTCACAAGCAGAGAAAAGAGAGATGTATATTGGTTCCATAAGATCTTGTGCACAACGTGAAGCCATGGAAGACATTTACAGGGGTTCAGTACGGGATATTAAGGAGGATTGCATGATCGCGGTGCTAGCAAATGGATATCCCAATGACTATCCATTATGGGTTGCTAAGGTTATAAAGGTCATTACAGAAAATGAAGATGTTACAGGTGTTCAAGTACATTGGTATGCCACAAATACACACTCATTCAATGGTTTGTATAAGCCAGAGACAGTAGTTGATAAAAAAATTAGCGGAAAGAGAAAAAGAAAGGATACAAATATAAATCGTCATCGCACAGACCTCTTAAAATTGGAGGATGTTGACATACTTGTTTATGACTTCAATTTAACAAAGAGAGGAACTCTTCGCTTCAAGACGATAGAGATTTTGAAAAGGTTGTTACCAGAAGGAACAATGTTGACATGGGAGTCTGTTGAAAACCAGTCGTAGATCCAGAAGAATTTTGAAACCTAAAATGGTGTGCATGCATGTGGACTCAAATGGGCAGCACTAGTTGATGAAAGAGGAAGAATATTGAACATCTTCGTCTGCATCCATCATTCATCTAAAGCTGTGAATTTTGATGGTGTGCAAGAAAATATGAGTGATTTTGAATAATTGTCTAAGACAGTTATATAATTGATGTTTGCATCGTATCTTGAATTAAAAATTTTGATTTCCATATGGTGTTTAATCAGAGTTATGAGTCTTTTTATGTTGTTGGATTATATTTTTTATGATTGATTTTTATTGTTTAGAATATCTACAATGCAACAATAAATTAGAGATATAATGTATGTTTCATTCAATCTACAAATAATGAAATTTTGATTAATTTAGTCATGTAATTTGTTCATAATGTCATGGTTTTCTAATTTTATGGTTGAAAATTTTCCAATTTTTTTTTTTATATTTAATGTTACGGTTGAAAACAATTAGAATTTTAACAATCTTTAGTGTCATGTTATTATATGTTTAACAACATGGATGAAAACTAATAGAATTTTAATGTGTTTCAGATCCCATTTTTTTATCTCTATCATCATTACTAAAACATGTTGAAATTATACCTAGGAAATAAAAATGTTATTCTAGCAAAAACATTAGTGTGTTTTTTTCCTCAAAAATAGTTTTTTTTTTTGCACATAAAAATTCGGTATTACTGGCATTTTTTTTAAATGTTGAAAATTAACCCTAAAAAAAAACCACCATTCCAATATCAACACTTTTTGTTTTTAGAGTGTTTTTTTGCACAATTTTTGGACAAAAAATTTGTTTTCACTGCCATTTTTAAAACATTTTCAAAATTGACCCTAAAAAAAACCATCGTTCTAGTATACACACTTTTTGTTTTTAACGTTGTTTTTCATGTTTTTTTGGGGTTTTTTGGCCAAAGTTCCTGTTTTGAGTTTATAGTTCCCATTTCAAAGTTTACATTGTTTCAAACTTAGTCATTCATAATTGATTCTCAAGTAAAAGAAGTGATGAAAGTTATGGGAATTCAAGGAATCATCTATAATACAAAAATGGATCAATGAGGATTGTATGGAACCTTAGCTTGTTAGCTTAAACAAAAAAAGTGTCATGGACTTCAAATTGTGATTTTTCCTAAAGAGTAAAAATTTAGTAAAAAAATTGTAGGAAGATCCTAAAGATTTTGGTTACAGAGATGTATTATGGAATAAAAGGGGGAACTTGGATTGAGAAGAGATAAATCAAATGGGATGTGTGTGTGTGTGTGTGTGTGATATCATGTTTTCTTGCATAATTGCACTGGCAATTGTATGTGGATTATTTGATCCTTCTTGTATGCAAATTTGATTGTCAGATGGGATGGACCATCATTGTTGTTTATACAACTAATGTGGGAGTTGTTTGTGAGTTAGTAAGCTCAATTTTTCTATAGAACCTAAGAGAATGACACATGAAAGATTATTGACTTATTAATGCATTAAATAGGGAAAAGAAAATCATGTGTAATCTGAGACCATTGTCATTTATATGAATAGATGTTCTATATGTTATATCATTTATAGATAATAGTACCTAGATATAATATGCTTGATTAGATGGTTGTTTTGATATAGTATATGTTATGGTGTATGTCAAAATCTATATATGGCATAACTATAAATGGTACTTGATTAGTAATGGTATTTTTATCTTCATGAACAACCTAATTGGATTTTAGAAATATATATATATATATATAATATATATATATATATATATATATATATATATATATATATATGAAAACTATTAGAAAACTTCGGGCCAAGTTTAATCCAAGAGGAGGAGTATGCAATGTCCCACCTTGGAAAGGTTAATTTTGTGGGAATTAGAGAGGGTGATTTTGATGTAATGATGAAATATTATGCATGACATAGTTATGTACATGCTTATATGCTATGGATCTAGTTGGTTGTTGTGTGCTTATGATAATATTTATGACTGTGCATATAAGAACTGATTTTGGTTAAGAACATATTATCGATATTTTCTTTTTTGGTATCCTAGTTTGGATATAGGTATATGACATGGATGGTGATCCAGGATTGAGACACATAGATCCATGGATGATCATGTTGAAAATAGAAACAAGAAATGCTAAAAATAGCATTTTAGGATATACTCCAACTCTATTGGAAATATCAAAAAATAGAAATGTTAAAAATAGCATTGCTATAAATAGCATTTCACGATATATTCCAATTTTAATTTTTCCTTGAATTAAAATTGAGAATTAAAATTCGAATTTAATCTCACTAGTTGTTTGAAAAATAAATAATTAATTCATCTTGAGTTAATTAGTTGGAGAAAATCAAACATGAAGTCTATGTGAAGACATGCAACAGTTATCCCTTTGATTGAGGAATTTATCCCTTAATTAAGGGGATACGGATGGATTGTATTTGAGTTGTAATTAGTTAGCTCAGTTAACTGAGTTAAGTCCAGTTAAATTAGTTCCAAACAGTTGGAGGAACTAATTGTGAGTTCAGTCAGTTAATGCATGCATGCATGCAACTAGTGTTCTCCAAATAACTGAATATTCTCTCATAAATAACCAATGCATGTTAGTTCAGACAGAGACCTAGTGGAGATTAAAGACAAGGACATTGTACTATCAGCTGGAGGAATTTTCCTATAAAGGAAACTCATCCATGCAGAAGGAATTATCTCCTTCAAGATTGCGCAGTTATTTCAGAGGTCGGTGTTGTGTGTGAGGTGAGAATCACATAGGTTGCAGCTGGAGGACCCAGGAGAAACTGGACAAGGAAATAGGACACTTTGAGGACTGAAGGAAGGCATATGTGTTGTCTATTATGTCTATGAGCAGCATTGAGGGATTGTACTAAGAGTTGGATAGCTTGTGAGCTAAAGCTTTGTGTAATCCGGAGATATTTCCACTTGTATGATAATACAGATAGCGGGGTTTTTAGTTGAGGCTTTCCCCAGAGTATTCTTCTGTGTTCATGTGTGATTGATTTATCATTCTCTGTTATATGTGTTTTATTTGATCTTGCTCAAAATCAATTAAGCTTCCGCAAGTTTGTTTATAGAAGTAGATCAATTATTTTGCTTTAGTATATTACACTATCAGGTGATCTATAGTGGGAAATTCTACAGATCAATATTATGTGGAACATATGGTTAATTATTATTTATGCATGATACATTCTTTGTATGATTATATATGCTTAATCTTGTACTAAGTTGGATGTAGTAGGGGACCTAGTTATTTACAAACAAGGATGCTCAAATTATAAATGATTGTGGAAGTCATGATACATGATTTGTATGATTATATATGCTTAATATTGTATTGATAAGGATGTGGCAGGGGACGTGGTTATTTGAAAACAAGTATGTTCAAATTATAAATGATTGTGGAAGTCATTTCTTCAAAACCAAAATGACTACAGAAGTCATGCACACTTCTTGGTCTTGGAACTAGACATTACCAATGAACCATCATATGGGTATGAGCTCACGATTAGTACCTTAAGTTGAAGCATGAAGTTTTAAACCAAAGTAGATGAGAAGCCATGGAAATTAGGTTGCGAAGTCTTAAATCCTTGGAGTAGATCAAGGCGTGGAGTCCTCAATCTACTAAGGCATAGAGATGAATGCAATAGGGATGCAAAATCCCTATTCTCTAGAAGAAAAATACCACTCATGGGTAGCTCGGGAATGAATTTCCTTAATAAAATCTCATTTCTGACAATTTTGGAGTGGTATTCTAAAAATAGAAAGTCATATCTAGCATATCAAGTATGACTTTCCAAAAATAGTACATCACCTTCAATCAATGCATAATAAAGTATAGTTGAAGGAAAAACACTTCACTTGTCATTAATCAATCCTAATAGTTCAATCTCGACTTAGTCCTCAATATTATCAATATTACTATTATATTTTATGAGACTATGATATTTTGTTAAAAGGGAATTACAAGTAACCTCCATCTCCTCAATCACTTCACACCTCTCTCCTTAAAGACTCTCATGGCTCTATGTAACTATTTCTCTCTTTTAATAATACATTACACTCTCTTTAATGCACTCATCAAAAATGGCATATTCCTCTTACACTCATTAAAGGCACGCCATAAATGATTCCTCTTATGCTCTCTTTAATGCATATGTTACACTCTCCTTAACTAAGGCATGCATACCTCTCCTTAGAAGCATGAGTTACACTCTTCTAAATGGAATACAAGGCATGCATATTACTCCTCCTTTATGATAAGAATTTGTTGCTCCACCTATATATGTGTCTCATGTATTCTCACTTGAGGGGAGGTGAATGGTGATACCAAGAGTTTGAGAGATTTGAAGAAGACTGTGAGAGGAAGAGATTTGGAGAGTAGTCAATGCTAATCTAAATTACTAAGTAGCTCTAGCTAATGGAGTTTAACATAAGTGATATTGAGAGGAAGTAAAACTTATCTTCCTTGGCTTTCTTTGTATACCTCTCTACTGCTATCTTTTGGTACTACTTGTGAGCTCTTACAACTTGAGGGTTCCAAGGGGAGAATTTCTCCCTAGACATGGTTGGGTTTAAAACTGGATGGTTCAATTAAGTTGGCTAAGGAATCAGGAATGAAGCATGATTTCAAGTGTTGGAATTGAATATCACATCAGGTATATATTTAATTTCCTTGAAATTTTAGCATTATATTAGCATAAGGAAATGTAGAAATTTTAATTTATGTGAGCATGTAACTTTGGTTTAAGCTTATGTTATCTAGAAGCTTATATTCTAAGTTGAGAATGAGGACTATGAGTAGTCTATATGTATGGATGCTTAACTTCAAGTTGGAAATATTATTGGTGTAGTTTATTGTACTAACCTTGGTATTGTAGCAAACTAAGAAAGAAAAGCCAAATATTGCTAACTGTAATTATAATGAAGAATTGTGAAAGAGGTTGGGTAAGAGTTTCATGACTTATGGTTTTGTGTTGTTTTAAATAAAATAGGTAATTAGATGCATTTTAGAAAGGATTTTAGGGTATGATTGCAAAGTGTTTGACAAAATACTTGAATGGGAAATGCTACCAATTTATTTATGCATGAATAAGTTCTAACTTAAAACTTACAAGAGAAGTAAGAAAATGGGCATGTACCCAAAATATACCTGGAGGAATTATAGAATTGGCCCTTAAAAAATGCAAAAATAACGGCAGCTAAAATATGGTTTAGAAGATCAAAGGCTTGAGATAAGTTTGAGGTAAATTTCAATTATGGCTTATGTTTCATATTCTTATCAATAATTCAATTTTTTGTGATTCAATTTTTGTTATAGTACTATTAAAATTTTGAAAGAAATCCTTAATGGTTGTAGCATTCAGGATTGCCATGTGTTTGTTAAATTGTAGCAATGGTTGCAATAAGTTTGTCAAATTATGTCAAAGGAATTAGCTTGCAGGTTGTAAAATGTTTCAAGAACTCATATGGTGAATTTAGAAATGTCTTAATTTAATAAACATATATTAGTAGCATAACTATGGGTTGTCTTTCCTCATGTAGAGTTGTAAATGAAATTTTTCATTCCATGTGTTTGATAAAAGTTGTAAATGAGACATTAAGGATCTAATTTTTTATTGTTTTATAGAATTGCGTCCCTAGGAATTTTGGATGTAATTAATCCCAACATCAGGGGGTATTCATTCCTTATTGTGGACCTGTAACCCCGCATTTGATTCTAAAAAAACACTTTTCAGAACCCAAATCATAAACTGGGTGATTTTGTAGATTATTGTTGCCAACTGTGTGTGCCTACTGTGGAGTTTTTGGTGAAGGATAAAGATGATTTAGTTTATGTTATAATATGCCAATATTTGAAGTTTTAATTTATGAATTTTATGAGTTAAATAGGTTGAGTAAGAATCTTATATTCATGTTGCTAATGGTTATCAAAATTTTCTTAAGATATGATGGCCATCAACTGTTTGACAAATGCCTCAATGGTTGTATAGTGCATGCTTGCAAACTATTTGTCAAAAGGTCTCAATGGTTGTAGCTTTTATGCACATAAATTCTTAGAGTAAATGTCTCATTAACCATAGCGTTTATGTAACATATATTTATGAATAGATTATTCAATTGATGTAGCTTCCTATGTTTGCAAGTTTTTGTTTAAATGTGAAAATGAATTTTAGTAAAGTTACTGAAGTGTGAATAGATCAGTAGGACAGTGTTACTTTTATCATATAAAGCTATCATAAAAAAGGGGTGTTTTTGGAAACAATTTTACAATGACAAATTTTGTAGGATTTAATTACTTGTGCAAATGAGAATAATAAGTTCATCTAAGGTGCATGTATTCAAGGGTGCAACCTTATGCTTTAGTGATTGTAGAAAACAATTATTTCTGCCCAATTTCAGGAAGTCCATTGTTTTAATTGGAACTTTTTTAAACAATAATATGCTTCTGAATTTATAACAGTATTTGTTTCTTGTTGCAACATTCATTATATAAGTCTCATGATTGAAGCAATGCCATTTTGCAAATAATTGTTTTTCCTTAATAATTGGGAATTTTTAATGGATGAATTTGGAAATGTTGTTGGTTCAATATCTTCTATGATTCCATTTTCCATTTCATAACATATCATATTTATTAGATTTTCTGATGAAGAGAGGCATATTCCTCCTTAAGTTACCTTGTTGCATGTAGGTTAATACTCATACCCTGATATGTGATTTTTGTGATAAAAGGATAACATTGTAGGTTCTTGTGGCATACTTTTGTAGTTATGATGTCAAGAGACAATAAGTGGAACTTATTTAGCATAATATAGGATATCAAATAGTTTGATCTAGCTTAATGCGTGCACATGGAATTATGGTGAAATTTATTCATCTTAGTTAGAGCTCTCATATAAGTATGAAAATAGCACATGCTTCTTTTAAACTTGAGGATAAATGTGTTTTGGAATTGGTTTTAAGGGAAAGTTACCCCTAACTTCTTATGTTATATTCTTATATTGAAATAAATGAAGGAACACGATTAAATGAAAACTTAGTCATATTATGAAGAAAAAAAGTAAAGTGTTCAATGTGACCTTTACTTCTATATTCTATTGATGGTTGGTAAGGTGGGACCTTACATAATATTTAACCAACTAGATTTCGACTACTTGTATATGTACCTAAAAACACAACTTATATCCTAAACTATAAAAATCTTTCTCTCAAATATATATACACTTTTGTACATAAATGATTGTGCTTACATGCACTAAATGAACAGAACATAAAGTAATTTTCCTTCACACAACTATCACAAAACTTTATTTTTTTGCAACCATTTAAAGCATACTCAAATGGATATAAAATGAAACCTGTCAAGAAATAATAAAGTATCATTTCCCTTTTAAATCACTAAGAGAAATCATCCATGAGGTACAAGTTTAGTGTACCAACTTGAAATTTTTTAATTCTAGCACTGATATAGTAAATACATCGGCTTCTGCCAACCTATGATACTTTTTTCAATAGTATCCCCCCAAGCACTTTTTGCCTGCAAGTAATTAGCTTTGTTCACTTTTCCCATTGTTTATTTTCCCATTATATTAGCTATGTCTAGTTCCTCTTCTGAGCAAGATTACCTAAAAGTGGATTACCCTCTCTACTATTTAGTTAATGGTTGGTAACTACCTCCAACTCACCCAACAGGTTGCAGGGAGTTACTAGCTCATTTATGAGCTCCACTTCCCTACTTTCCAAGATAGCTTCCTATGTTTTAGGGAAGTTAGTGATCAATTACTTCCATGATCATTAATAATTTAATCATTTAGATTAAATGCCTAGGAATGAATGAGTGGTAATCAATATCAACAATTAACTTGCAACCATAACTCTCTAGTCAAATGTAATTTCAACATCAATTCCAGATATTTATTTTATTAACAACATTATCAGTACAATATTTGCATTCAACCTTTATAAGTTTATCACATTGATAAACCATTTTCAAATTTGTCTCTTAAATTTAAGACGCAAACATACTTAACCATAAATATAAATTTACAGCTAAAGCTTCAAGCCAGAGGATATCATAAACACATGGAAGAAGATTATAAGCTTCCTACACACCTGGCATGACACATCATTTGATGATGTCAACATGATGATGTGGAATCACCAAGAGATACCATATGGTAGGGGAAAATGGAATGTTTTGGTTGGAAGAAAGGTATAAAATGGGTGACGCATGGCACCCTTCAAGAGCTGGCATGTGGCATGATCACTTCATGTTAACATCATCATGTGAATGACTAGACACCCATAAGGACCTAGTCATAGAGCTTGGTCACGTGTGACCAAGGAAATGAGTTCAAGGATCCAAGCTAAGAGTTAGAAATAGTATGTTCACCTAGTAAGGGCTAGCCCTTGATTAGATTGTGGAAGCAAAGGATTACGTAAATTAAAGTTACATGGTAGGACATAACTCTAGATTATATGACTTACTTATTAATGTATGCCATCCCTATTATGCATGTTGAATCCATGGGGCCTTTTTTTGGCCCTCCATAAGCCTAGGACCGCAGATCACTATAAATACATATCCAAGCTATTTGATTCAAGGGCAAGTGAGCAAGCGAAACATTGGAAAATCAGTGAAGCCTCAGTCTTGGTGGAGTGAACCATTTTTCTTATGGTCTTAATAATGGTGATGTCTCTCCAATGAAACATAAACATGGTTTGAAGCTTTGTTTGGTTACATATGAGGATCGTTGTTCCAATATTTTTTGTATGGTTGTGATTCAGACTAATACCTTTGATCTTAGATATGGAACAGGGATTATATATTATCAAGTTTAACCAATGGTGATTACCATGATAGACTCCATGTCATCGTCTATCTATTATCTTGTGTAATACATGTGTGTGTGTGAGCCCCAACACACCAATGACAATTTCTAACAATGTTGGCATGTAAGGTGGTTCCATGCCCTCACTCTAGTTTTGAGTTACATTTAATATAGTGTCAAGTGCATTGGTTTAGATGGATCATTGTGTAGCTCATTTGGTGGGATGTTGGTAGGGAGTTTGCCAAGACCCTAGTTCGAATCCCACTGATAATCAAGTCAGACCCTTCTTTTATATGTTATTGGCATCGATTTTGTTGAATGCTTACCTAATCGGCAGTGTGCATTATGTAGCACTAACACTGGAAACTAATAATTTGTATAAGTGCACCTAGAAAGAAGAAAATTGTAGAACATTTAATTTAATATATAGTTTTGTATGGTTTTTATAGGTTTCTGGGCTCATTATTGATCCAAATTGGCTTCCAAAAGAATCATGGTGATCAGGTCTTAGAGATGGATGCAACCATAGGTATGTAATGCCCTATTGGCACTTATTTGATGGTCAAAATCTTTTTTATATGTTTTGAGGTTTTACGAGAAAGTTGTAGAGGTTTTGGGTGTATGGAAAGAATGGTTTCCAAGAAGGGGTTTGTGTGACTATATTGATGAGAAGTTGGAGTAGAGTGTGAACAATAGTGTGACAGATAATGAAATTGGTTGATTTGACAATTGTGGCAGCGATTGCGAATTGTGACAATGTAGGTTTTGCAATTATAGTGATTGCATATTATGACAGGCTTTGCAGTGATAGTGGTTGCATATTACAGTGATTGCAGGTTATGTTTATAGATATTGATTTTACTTATGATTCAGTGATTAGCAACTATAAATGATCACAGTGGATCCAGTTTGAAAATATATGAAATAGAGGTACACAAGGACTTGAAGAAGGAGGTGGGCGCCTCTACTAAGGTTTGAGCCTCAATCAAGGCCTAGAGTAGGTTGGAGCCTACTCATCATCAAGGTTGGTGCCTCAATCAGGTTGTAGCATATAGTGAGCATCTATTTGCATTCTTTTGAGGTTGGTGGCTCAATTAGGTTCTATCCTACCACAAGTGGCATCTTTCATATCTTGGGGGTTGTTTCCTCGAAAAGGTCATAGCCTGCAAATCTATGTAAGAAATTTGAAGATAAAGAAGAAGAAGGATTTGAGGTTTTCTCCCATATGGGTTTCCACATAAAATCTTGTGTCTCCTTGATCTGATGGCTTCTTGATGTGTTGATAGATTTATGGTGCATTATTTTGCATATTAATATGTTATTTATGGTTATGGTTCATTGTATTATGATTGAATGATTATGAAAAGTTATGAAATGGTAAAATTGCTCTCACACTAATTCACCCCTGTTACACAACAATTTGTCACCATCCCTGCTACCCCTCTCCCGCATCTTGGAGGACTCATTCCAGGACCTATGAGAAGTTACATGGCCTACAAACACTTGCATTGCATTCCCCTGAACATGAGCTTTACTTTCCCTGAAGACATCTCCTGCTGAAAAACCCTAAAAATAGCTCTTTTCCATTGGCGTGGTTCCATAGTGCAACCCTCGCGCCAAGGGGGCAAATCCTCCAAAGAGGGCGCACCAATTGGCGCTCTGTCATAGAGTCGCACCCACGCTAACCATAATCAGAGGTGCTTTTTAACAAATAAATGGCGAAAGTTTCGTTCTAACAAATTTCTGGACTGCTATCTATCTTGAGTTGGGTGGTTCGGCTACGGATTTCCATAGAGAGGAAGTGGTTTGCCACCTCTCATGGAAGCTTCCTTGATGATATGGCTAATCCCATGATTATTGGTGATGATCCCAACTCCCCTTCCTCCATCTATAAAATCTTGTCCATTTTCCTTGGCAAGCTAGTTCCAGAGATTCAGAATTGTTAAATTTCCAAGAGCTTCATGCTGCAAGAGCCTTCTTGATTCCCATAAGGCCAAATCCAAGAAAGGAGATTATTGTCCAAAATCCAAAGAGAGAGGCTTATCCTTGTGAGACATGTGTTGTTGACTACCTGCCAAAGGAGAATCCAACATCAGAACTTTGGTTGTATTCCCCTTTGATTAATTATTAATGAACGACTATTGGTTATGGTTCCACTCTTATTATTACTTAAGATGATGATGAGTTATGTCCTTTCTGACTGACATATAGTTGCATATGCTGGATTTTATGCTTGTGTTTGTGTTGTTTCTTATATGTGCAGGTGTCCATTCATGGAGATCGTGAGGATTGTGATCTGCCGAAGCGAAGGAACGGGAGCGCCACCTCTCCTACAAACAATAGCGTTGGAATCCAGGTAGGCCTTTATCATCGGTCTGTTTATTTGCAATTAGGAACTTGTGCTATAGCATTTGATGATTGTTTCTAGACCCAGTCTGGGCTAGTAGGGATTGCCTCTGTCCACAGAGGGGATTTACCTCCTCAACAATTTGGCGACTCCACTGGGGACCTTGTCTTGCCTTTTTGGTTGTTTCTTGATTTTTTACCTGCTTGGTCAGCCTTTTGGGATGGGTTCTTTTGCTATTTCTTGCTTCTTGGTTTACCTGGTTATCGTTGGCCTAGTTTTGGATTGCTTATTTTTCATTTTGGCACAGCAAACTTGACTGGCGCACTTTTTTTCGTGACAGTCGCGCCAATTGGCGCTAGTTGTCAATATATCACCCGCGCCAATCCTTAAAAGGTGCTAGTTTCAGCCTAACAGTAGCGCCAGGCTTAGGAACTGCTAAAGTTTGCTTGATTTTAAGCCTTCTGAGCTTGGTATTTGTTTTGGATACATTTTCTCGACTGCTTGAGTGTGTTGGAGTCTTGTCTGACTGGTTTTAACCTTCATCCTTTGGTTGTTTGCCATTTTCTATCAATTCCACGTTTTTAGCCCTAAGGCATCTAGTGGCTTTGTGTGTCGAGCATTCCTTAGGAGTTTTTGGTTTTTTATTTGTCCATTCGACTTTTTGATTGCTCCCTTGCACTCGTTTAGTGGTTGTTAATCATTTCATTGCGTCGTTTGAGTGACCTACCTATTTTTCACTTGAATTCCGCCTTGTTTCACTTTGGGCCTAGATTACACGGCTCATTTGTGTCTTTGGGACTTTTCTCGATTTTGAAGCACTGTTTTGTCATTTCTCAAAATTTGTTTAGTGCATCTAGCCCTTAACGTTAAAAAAAAACTCTTTTGCCTTTCATTAGTTAATGTGAATTAGAGTTTTCGTTGTTATTAGCAATTAGTGACTTTGAAGAAAAGCTTTTTAATTTCCATTAGCTGCATTAGAGATATCGTTGGTTGTTTTATGATCATTTTGTTTGTGTGAAAGCTCTCAACTCTCTTATAACTAGCATTCATCGAATAAAATGATATACTATGGCATATAGCTTGCATTTAGGAAATTTTGAGACATTACATACGGTAAGGCTTGAAAACTAAAACATAATCCAAGATCAACTTTAAAATGAACTGAATGAGTCTAACAACACATTGGAACATAATGCACACTTTTTAGAGGTCTAGGCTAGAGACATGCTCTGGCGTCGTTAAACCTAGTCACTTTTGTTTTCACTCAAGGTTGGGTGATTCCTCCTTCTGTGACTCAATAGTGGTCTAGTACGGAATTGTGCTCCCACGTACCGTCGAGTATATGGGGAGACCCCACTAGGTTATCATCCTTTATCCATAGGAAGCTGTGTCTGTCGCCTTATAGCCCGTAACGCACCGAACACAGCATTCAGGAAGATTGACTGTCGTACAGAAAGTCCTTGGTTTTCATATGATTTCCAAGGTGTATATGCAGTTTCACTGATTGTCTCGTAAATCAGTCCCTGCATATGGCCAATCTTCGACTACGATCAACTGACGACGTAGCCACCCAAAAAAATCTGGCCTCCAGGACATCTTTTGGCCCCCTCCTCCTCTGGGCATCAATGCTGCCCAGCGAGCCATTCTCGGCTCTCGTGGAACTAGATCAACCACTATGGCCCCTTGGCCTTGGAAGATCGGTAATCATTCCAGAATGAACGATACTAGGATAGAACTGTAGCCAAATTGTTTCAGTTTGCCTCGCTTACATTTCGTAAGCTGTCTTTTCATATTTGTTGTCACTGTTGTGGCCCAATCAAATATAGTGGGATTCATACACTCTGTGGCCAATAAGAGCTGATTTTTTTTGCTTCGTGCAGTGCCTATGCCCCCGTAGCCCGCGTGGTGGTAAATAGCACCACCTTGAGTGTTAGATCCTGAATGGTGGCAATATCTACCTTTGCACTCACGGATCCGAATTGTGCCCCTGGGCACACTCGTGCCATCAACTCGCCCATCTTCTCGCCAGATGGTCTGCTCCCTGTCAGTATGGGCACCGGACCTTTGTGTGACAATCCAATGATAAAGTAGATGTCAGAAACATCCAATTCTAATACTTGATCTCGTAATCTGAACACTTGCTCGTTCTCGTCCCAAAGGTTGATCAAGTATTGTAAGAGCTCAGGTTGAGCTCGTAAGTAAGGTGTCAGGAAGAATTTTTTCAACCCACAATTCCTGAGGGCATCCATGCAAACTTCATCTTCCATGGCCAATTCGTCCTCTCTCTCGTGCTCCCTCTCTTTCCATTCAATTATCATTTTGCTTGATTGCCTACATCCATATGGTCAAAAACCTTTGATTAGGTCTCTGGTAGGCTCAAAAATGCATTCAAATCATTGACAAATCTAAAATTTAAGGCAAAAAACTTGTTTCCACCGTTGGCACGACTGTTTTTAAAACAGTTGTACCCATTGGCGCGGGGATTTGGCATATAAAATCCCATTGGCGCGGGTCCGTGCCTGATACCCGCGCTAATGGGTGCGGCCCTAAATTTTTTAAATCCTTCTATAGAAACCTAATGAGTAAAAGAAAACCATCAAAAAATAGATTGAAATGGAGTACTGGGAAGCACCTCTTACCTGGAACTGACGGAGCTCTCAATGGTAGCATGGATCTATCACAATCGCCGTCAGAAGTTTGCATACCAAATGGACCACTGCTGCTCTTCAGTGAGGTAAAAAGTAAAAAGTAATTTTGTTTTTACCATTTGACATATTTATAACTTTTTCAACTCAAAATAGGTTTTAAAAGTTATTTTTCTAAATATTTTAATATATTTTTGTCAAAAATGGGTTTTACACTTGCTTTTTGTGTAGCAACAAGTTTTTATGTGACTTAGACGATGAAATGAGTTATATTTTATACTTTTTCAGACTCGGTAAATACACGAAAAAGTAATTCTGGAGTCATCTTTCAGCTCTTTTCTGAATCTCTAAATATGAAAAGATTGTCGAGTTATTCCTCTTGACTCGTTAAACGTAAATAAGAGGCGATCGCCTTTAAGCTCTTTTATGATTGTGTAAAAACGAAAAGATCGTCGAGCCCTTGTCATTTCAGGCTCATTAATGGTTACAAAACGACGTGATTTCGGTCGCTTTTTTACTTTTTCAGGTCGAAGTCACTAGTCATGAAAAGTACTCCTTGATCGTACTGGTTGGGTGGTTCACTTTTTCAGGCTCGAGAGACACAACTCTACGAAAAAGGAAACCCCTGGAGTTTACTTTTCTACTATCTTTTCAAACTTTCTAAACATGAAAAGACGCCAAGTTCTTCCATTGTCAGACTCGTTAAGACTAGATGACATTGGATTCCATCAAAATGACATTTTGCAACCATATGCTATCCCCGTCAAGCTTGTTAATAAAAATAATTGGGGTACTCGCCAAAAATGGCGGGGAAAATGGAACCAGAATCATTGTCATGTCGATAGTATGTCGCTCTTGAACATGGCACTTGTTTGCATTCGTGTGCGGGTGGGGACATCTCTTCTTGTTTTTCACTTGCCTCCATGGGTTTGGGTGATCCTGTTTGACCTCTCATCTGCTCTTTGCCTTGTCACCGTGACCTCTGATCGATTGATGTCAAATACTACCAAGTCCACTATCGTGCCACTGATATGTTCAAGAGAAGTTAACCTCTGCGAAATATCAACCTCCCTCTGATAACTCATATAATCCTGATTCACAAAAACATTATCTTCCTCTGTCTCACATCGATGATGTGGGAAACACTATGGCCCACCTTCGATCAAGGTCACTTCCTGTCGACTTCAGCTCATTATCTAGGATGCTGATCTAGAGACTCCCTTCTGGTGCCTTAGAGCCTGCATGCCTCAATGGCAGTTTCTTCACATTCGATGTGAGGTTTTCATCATTGGCCTCCGATCGAATGATTCTACGGGTGTTCGACACCAGCTCACTGATTCACACACCGTGGATTGTACCTGTAGTACCTTGAGGGCCATTATCATTATTGGTGGTACCTCTCGTGTCTGTTAACAGCTTTCACCATTGGCTGGTGATCAAACGATGTTCCTGCATGTTTGACTTCGACTCCTATATTCACATGCTTGAACTTGTACTTTGTTCGGATCAAGATGGAGCGCAAGACCCTAGATTTTGTCTATTGGGATCCAGGCTGCGATTTTGTGGATTATTATGATTATTACATGACTCATTCACTGGATGGCTGCGACCATGCCTAAGTCTATTTATCGATCCTCACTGGATGGATGCGCCCATACCTTGGATCTAGATTATTGTGTACTCTACTATGGATGGCTACACCCATACCACATATATCATGTATTTGAGATATCAGTTGTACTTCTCCACGCAAGTTTTCCGGCGGTATTGTTTTCAGTTGGATATGTTATCATAAAGCATTTCACCCCTCTCTCTCTCGGGCCTCATGCTTTGGGGGGTATCTATTACACAGCAATTTGTCACCATCCCTTCTACCCCTCTCCCGCATCTTGGAGGACTCATTCCGGGACCTATGAGAAGTGACATGGCCTACAAACACTTGCACTGCATTCCCCTGAACATGAGCTTTATTTTCCCTGAAGACATCTCATGTTGAAAAACCCTAAAAATAGCTCTTTTTCCATTGGCGCGGTTCCATAGAGCAGCCCTCGCGCCAAGGGGGAAAATCCTCCAAACAGGGCACGCCAATTGGTGCTCTGTCATAGAGTCGCACCCACGCCAACCATAATCAGAGGTGTTTTTTAACAAATAAACAACGGAAGTTTCGTCCTAACAAAATCCTGGACTGCTATCTATCTTGATTTGGGTGGTTCAGCTTCCTTGATGATATGGCCAATCCCATGATTATTGGTGATGATCCCAACTCCCTTTCCTCCATCTATAAAAGCTTGTCCATTTTCCTTGGCAAGCTAGTTCCAGAGATTCAGAAATGTCAAATTTCCAAGAGCTTCATGTTGCAAGAGCCTTCTTGATTCCCATAAGGCCAAATCCAAGCAAGGAGATTATTGTCCAAAATCCAAAGAGAGAGTCTTGTCCTTGTTCCCGATAGGCTTTGCGAGACATGTGCTGTTGACTACCCGCCAAAGGAGAATCCAGCATCAGAACTTTGGTTGTATTCCCCTTTGATTAATTATTAATGAACAACTATTGATTATGGTTCCACTCTTATTATTACTTAAGATGATGATGATTTATGTCCTTTCTGACTGACATATAGTTGCATATGTTGTATTTTATGCTTGTGTTTGTGTCGTTTCTTGTATGTGCAGGTGTCCATTCACAGAGATCGTGAGGATTGTGATCTGCCGGAGCGAAGGAACGGGAGCGCCATCCCTCCTACAAACAATAATGTTGGAATCCAGGTAGGCCTTTATTGCCGGTCCGTTTATTTGCAATTAGGAACTTGCGCTATAGCGTTTGATGATTGTTGCTAGACACAGTCTAGGCTAGTAGGGATTTCCTCTGTCCGCAGAGGGGATTTACCTCCTCAACAACCCCCTCCCCCCCCACAATGTGATCTTTGGTCCAAAAAGTGGAATCATAGCCAAGTTACTTTTAGAACTAATAACTATTGTAAGGTTGAATTCAAGTGAAAATGGCCACAACCAGAGTAGTGGGTAAGTCCACTATATTTGATGGGTCCAACTGTGAATTTTGGAAGATAAGGATGGAGACCTATCTCATCTCCTTCGGAGTAGAATTTTGGGAAATTTTGGAGACCAAATATAAAGTCCCCAATACTATTCCAACAAATGCATAAAAGAGGGTACTCTACACATTTAATGCACAAGTTGAACATGTTATCTTAAGTGGCTTGGAAAAATCATAATTCATCAAAGTGAAGTAGTTTAAGTCAACTCATGAGGTATGGAATAAACTAAAAAATTATTATGAAGGAGTCGTGAAAGTTAAAGAAGCTACGTTGTAATCTCTTAAGGGAAAATTTGAAAGTTTGAAGATGGAAGAAGACAAGGACATTGCTTCATATTTTCTTCGAGTAGACAATATAGTTAATTCCATTACAGGTCTCGGTGAAGAAGTTAAGTATAACTCTATTATTTGAAAATTATTGAGATCCCTTCCAGCAAGATTCAATCCCAAAGTATCATCCCTTGAAGAACTATCAGAAGTAAACAATATACCTATGGGTAAGCTTCATGGAACTCTCTTATCATATGAGCTAAGAATCAAGAAGGAAAATCGAGATTCAAGGAAGTATCTTTCAAGGTAGCCAAAGAAGATAAAAATCAAGGAGATCAGGCATACTCTATCTCCAACAAAGAAGAAGCCAAGTTTTTCTAAAGGTTAAAAAGAGAAGCCAAAAATTTCAAAGGTAACCTTCCTTTCAAGTGCTTTGAATGTGAAAGGATAGGTCATTATGCATATCCTTATGCCAAGATGAATGATAGTGATTATGAGTCAATATTCAAGTCCAAAGATCAAAAGAAGAAGAAATCTAGTAAGAAAAATAATTTATACCCAAAATAACAAGGTGAAAATGAAAGCAATGAAAGTGTAACTGGTGCAGAAAGGGGTGAAATAATATCCATTGTTGAGGCTAAGGAGCCTGAAGCTGAAATAGACTATAAGGGATAAATTACAAGTGCATTAAAGGAAATAAAGATCATCTAAAGGAAGGAAAGTCAACTAATTCAAAAGCTTCAAGACAAAAACCTAAATGAAGACACCATTCTTGCTCTCACATTCAAGTTGGAAGAAGCAAAAAGGGTAAAGGAATTTCTATCTAGAAAACTAAATGAGAAGGAAAAAAATTGTGAAATACTAGAGGAAGAGGTTGTCTTCTTAAGATAATAATTGGAGCAACTCAAGTCAAAGTTTCATAAAGGGACTAAGTCCCTATATCACATTCTCAACATGGATAGGTCTATTCTCATTAAAAAAAGTCTTGGTTATCAAGAAAATTGTGAGGAACCCATGAAAAATTGTCCCCAAACTCATAAAATGAAGATAATCCCAAGGAGCTTGATCAAACATTCATTGTATCTAGTAGTAGCTCTCTTGAACATCCAAACTAAGTGATGAACCAGGCCTAGTATTTTCATTTCAAAAACTCTCAAGATAATGCTAGGAAAAAGTAGAGTACAAGAAACCAGAGTAAAGAGAAGGGATCTCTTATGACAAGGAATCTTCATAAAGGATCCTGTTACACTGAAATTTGTCACCATGACTATCTGCAGTTAATGTGGCTCCATCAATAGTCATATTATCCTCCTTGTCAAGACTTATACCTCTGCTCTCCATGTCAAACTTCAAAAAAGAGAGAAAGTCATTAAAAATCATGTTTATCTCTGGGTACGCAGGTTCTCTCTACCTTGCCTGCGTGTACGCATCCCAAGCTCATTGTACCTGCGTACTTGTACGCTCTGTAAGTCAAGGGATGGGTGCGTACTCCTGTAAAGGTCAAAAGGCGCGAGTTTCATCTTAAAAAAGTTACTTGTGGTCACTTCTAGAGCCTTCTAGAAGAGTGTTTGATGTGTATTGAGCGCCTCCCGATGGTTCATGCATCCCTATGATAGAGGAACTTATCCCATCAAGAGAGGAGCTACCCCATCCAAAAGAGGGAGTATCCCATTGATGTTGGAACTGAATAACCTCCTCTAGAATACTATAAATACAGGCATTGGGCCAGAGGAGGGGAGGTGAAAAGCTGAACATTCTAAAGGGTAAATGCTGCTGGAATTAGGACTTCCTTGTAGAAGCTTGTGAGGAGAGATTCCATCCTTTCTTGTTTCATTTGGAAGTGGGTTAGCTTATCAAAGTAAAGGAAAACTCTTGCTGGACCCTGGGAGGAACTTGCACAACACCAAGGCTCAGGTTGTAATGGTTTCTTTTTTTTCCTATTAATACAAATAAGTCCATTCTTCTCAACAATTTGTTATTAATGAGTTGTTTCATATACTCCTTGGTCTGTATGTTGAATATGTTTTATTTTATGAGATATTCAGGTGCTCTTTAATCGTTTGATTGTTAGTGAATGCAGGTTTCGAAGTGAAGGAGGAGCTCATCCGGATCGACGAGGCTGGACTACTACAACAGCGTTGGACTACAGGTAGGATCTAAACACTTGATTTCTTATATGGTGAATGCATATTTAGAGAAGGATTGCTCTTAATTGTGTTGTTTGTCACTAGAAAGCCTTAAGCTTCTAGGGAGGTTGGTTTTGTCCGCAAAATTAACTCTTTCTGCATGACAGGGGTCAAAACAGGTCGAAGAGTATCAGAGAAGGTAAAGAGAATAAGTTAGGGCATCCATCACAAAGTTACTAAAGAAGACAGTAGCAAGCCAAATAAAAGGGCCTGCCTCCGACACACTCAGCACAAATAGGAACAACACAACATCAGTTTTCTTTCCTCCTATCTTCGAGACTAGTTGTCTCTATTTTCTTGTAAAAAATTATTTTCCATCACTAGAAAATATCTCAATCTATTATGAGATATTTTGTGTAAAATATTTTGTATAAATATTCCCTCAATTGGAGTATTGAGGGTGGATTCATATATATTGCTGTAATACTGGTTTTTTGGAATAAAGTGCTGATTGGATCAAAATTTTTGTATGGCTTGTTGGACAAAGAATTAATGCAAGGGACCTTTCACAAATTTCTTGAATGAAACACCAGATCAATAAGTCTTCTATACCTTATGTTTCAAAGTTTTTCTTGTTTCTTATATCATCTCTGTTCATATCTGAATGATAAACAAAAAAGAGTAATTTAGAATATACTTGATTGCACTCTGTTTTCAAAGGTTATTTTTCTCTATGTTTTCTTCTGAATTAGAATAAACAATGAAATCTTAATTGCTCCTATTTTCTAGTTCTGTCACTTTGATTATTATTTAAAGAATACTTAACTGCTCTTTAATAAGTAATCAATTCCAGTTTCATCTTTTCAAATAGGTTGAAGAATTCTTAACTGCTCTTCACCCATTCTGAAATCATTCCAATTATTTCAAATCTTCATTTATCCCTTGTTTGATTATCTTGCTCTGTGAAACCATCCTTTGTTACGAAACCAATTCCAATTAAGCCATCTTACTTGACTCCATTAGCCCAATGGCCTAAACTAGTCAATCTTATCCCTTTGCTATTGAATCTCACCACCCAAACTCAAACAAAACTCCTAAACTTCACAACTAGCCTAATATCTTTCAAAACAAAGCTAAAACTTAAAGAGAGAGCCCTCTCTGGATGCAGATTAGCTAGAATTTGTGCCTAAAAGATTGGTTTAAGGTTACCTCGGCCTCCTTTCCCTTTCTTACAACTTTTGGGAAAAACCTGAGTGATAACAAGTGGAATTATTTTCCTTATCAGATGGATCATACATCACAGTGAGACCTTCACGAGCTCTTCCTCATCCACTAGCGGAGACTAAATCAAGGGGCTAGTTTCTGGTCCCTTGTTTCCTTCATTCCTGTGAGCTTTTCCACTTCTCGTAGCCCTGAACATCAAGGTAACTACATAACTCTCTTTTCACACAATAGAATTCTAATCTAAGTATTCAAATACTTTACGTACTTACCTCATGGCCCTTTCAGAAAGCATCACTTTGCCTCGTTGTAGCTAACGTAGGTGTCGATCGCGAATGTAGTAATGAATCCTCTTATAATCCGATCGAGCCATGATCAATGACATGTGTGATCTTATCCTTTGATGATTCCAGCCTTCACACTAACTCTAGGGTCCACACAATAGGGCCGTCAAGTTTCCACCTTCCTTGGCTATATGCTAGCTTTGAAATCCACTCATGTAGCTCAGTAGGGAAGGACGCGAAGAAGATTTCATGGATCTCCATGTATAGGTACAAGTCTAACCACTCTTCTTTTGACATTCACTGGTTCCTATTCTCCTACGCTGCAAACTCATGAATTATTCTATCCAACCAACCTTCAATTTCCTTCTTAGTTGGATTCTAGTGATACGACATCAAACATCTCTATACAGATTCTGGTTTCAACATCGAAGCCATTTTTTGGCTTGAGGGGGCCTAACCTAGGTTCAGAGTTATTTAGCTAAACAAATCCCTACACTACTAGACATTTCGACAACAACCTATGGAGCGTGGACTGAAGTCTCATTTGAAGCAGTATTAGGGGATGCTGGAACCAAGTTTCCACACTCTTGAGATGTCTGTGGTTTCGATTTAGTCCAAATAGGCCTACCTTTGCACAAGTTACTTCGCACATTGTTCTAACCTTCAATACCTTCGTGATCTATTATAATCGTCTTTCGTGCAATCCTATCCCGAGGTTGAGATGCTTTCACGCTGCAATGGAAGCAACCTGCATTATTTCCCCAAATTACACCGTGAATCTTACTTATCTTCTTACAGATGTTAGTTAACTTCGCGTAAGCAGCTATTCTATTTCACATTCACTTAATCAACACATTCGTATATATTCGCACATCATATAAATAGTAGAAGTGCAATTTATACCCAATATATTCAATTTATAAAACAGGAAATAAATACACATAATTGATATGAAGCTTCTCTTTACTAATACTTCCAACTGTTACAGACTTGACTTGACCTACGCACTTAGCTGTAAGGGTCCGCATGCTCAGCTACTGACTAATAGGACTCTGTGCACTCAGCTGCAGAGCCTTCTCCTACTCTATGACCTAAAACTAGACTTTACTCCACATATACAACTCAACTCTTCATCCTTCTTGTCTTCATTAGATTAGATTAGATTCTTAACCACTTAGAGCCTTGCACTATCTATACAATCTAATGGTCCATGGACCATGGGTAGATCTCTATAGCCAAAATTACGTTAAAAAATTTGAGGGTGGACAACCTTATGACTCTTTTACAAGCTACACACTTTGCGCCCACAAAATGCAGAGTCTTTACGTCAGAGTTTGCAATTTTTGACCAAAGTATGGGCTCTATGCCCCAAAACTTCCCTTGGGGGATCCTGCGCCCAATATTCCCCCAACACAAACATCGTGACTCGGCCTTGAATCACTCTGTCAGTGTATAGATCTTTGCATGAAGACCTCCCAATTCTTCCTGGATCATTACAAGCTCGGCAATGCACTAAGCGGTTGCATGATGTACTTCCTCAACGTGCTGTTCAGAGACCACTGTGGTTTAACTGCTGCCCTGAACCATTTCCTATGTTGCTTATAGATACACGAGCTTTGCTTCAATGGAGGATATAATGATATACACCTCATCAATCCATGGCTGTAAACGTGCCTTAAAAAATGCTTCCTTATGTCAAGCCGCATCTACCTGTTACTTGAGTTCTTTCGTCTGCCGCATCCTTGCGAGCCTCTAGGTAAGGGAAACCATCTGCTTGGTCCCTTTTACTTCGTCATATTTTTGATGTAGCTCACACGCCTCTATCTCTAGGCACTATATGTTTGGTTCCTCTTGCAAGGTAGTGAGAACCTCAAATGATTGATCGAACAACTTTGTGCAGTCTGTCACTACACTATTAACCTCTGATATTGCTGCTGTAATCATGATTGTGAGCTATTCCTTAACCTCCAATGGAGTTGAAGGATGTGTCTTCAATTGTAGTTCAACTATTTAAAGGTTTAGCTCTAGCAAAACCCTGGCCATTTCTTCCTTTGCTTCGTGCACCCCTACTACTAATTTCCGGACGTGCACCTCCATTGGTTCTTCTGCTTGGATGGCCAACTCTAGGACCATTTAACAGGCTTCCTCCACCACCTGCATGATCATCACACTGCAGGCTTAGCTATTCAATGTTGATGCACTACTCACTAATTACCTGGAGTGCATGACCCTCCTTAGCTCGTAGTTCTCTAGTGATTCCATCCTACAAAACATAGAGCGTCTCCTGAGGGAGCACAACTACATTTAATCTGATTCCCTTCAACCTATTGAACATAGGCTTGTCGGCCTCATTTTATATAATGAGTGCTCCATCTGGTAGAAATATGGTGTTGGTCATCTGGGTGCGCAGCATCTCCTCGACCGGGGATGTGGCTCCTGCGAGGCTGGTTGACACAGTGCCAGCCTATGGAGTGTGTACCTGAAACTCCTGTATCTATGCCCGGAGAGCCCCCAACACCATCTAGTGTTCCTCCTCAAACTGTTGGAGGGCCTATGTCGTGACGTCCCTTACCGTCTCTCTAATGTCATGTATATCCCCCTTAGTGAGAGTGATCAGGTCGAACGAAGTCTTTGAAGCCTTTGACCTCTTTCACAGTCATACCTACTTTCTTGAACGAGGACATTTGAGCTAGGTAGATGCTATTTGTGGGTCTGTGCCACCTTTCTTTATATTTGTCTTCGTCTTGGGTGAAGGTGACTTCTATCCTTCACACTCTTCCTCTACTACCTTTGATTGTTCTTCTGCCAACTTCGTAGCGTCACGTGCCACCTGGTCCTTAGCTGCTGCCACTTCAATTCTGCGCTTTTTTGCCAACTACACCATCTGTAGTTTCACCTCTTCCTTTCTTCATTGCATGGAAAACTTCTCTTCTTCCACCGCCGAGACGGCTAGAGCATGCCACTCCGATAGCCACAACTCAAGGACCATGAAGATGATGTCATCTGTCGCTAGATAGGGTAGCTCGCACCATGTCTTCACAGGGTCCTTCCATGCCCTGATGTAAATGTGGTGGAAATCTACCTTGAACTCCATGAAGCTCTGTAGACTGTTGTAGACCATGGGCGATAACAGTGGTTTGCGATTAATCCCCATTCTGTAGTTCATCTCCATGACCACCCAAAATAATTTTCTGTCCCTTATCCTTTGCACATCCCTGGTTTCCCACAACGAAGCGTACTTCGCTGCCTCTAAAAGGCTCTACGTGATCATTAGGAACTCGTTGTCTTTTGGAAATTCCCATGCCACCAGTACTATGGACAACAAAAGCCACACATAGTGAAGATTTTTTCCCTCCTCATGTGCCTCGTGGTAGTTCTCAAGGAACTCTCCACATAAGTATTTTGCCCAGTCGAATTGGAACCCTTCTGTGCATTGTGCTACTAGTGCAACCACTGGCATAGGCACCTCATCCGCACAACACTTCCACATAACCTTTCATGCCGATATCTACATCATGACTTTGAGTGCAGGGTTGTTGATGTTGGAAATGGCGTACTCTCTCTTCTTTTTCTCCAGCTTAAACTTCTTGTTCATGGCCTCTGCAATGGAAAAGTCATCACTCTTGCCCCTCGAGATGTTCGCTGGATCCTCCCCTTTGTAAGGGAGCCAGGTAATTCTGTGAATCAAATGGTCTATGATGGGGATGGGCTCCTCTAGCCATAAGCACCCATCATGCACCAAGAAGAGTAGTTGCCTGATGAAAAAAATGGTCATTGGGGCACAATGATAATGTGGCACCTAGAGCAGGTTTAATAGTCCTGACTTCTCCACACCTCTCACCCATTTACGCGGCTCCAACTCTATGATTCTATTCGGTGCGTATTTCTTCTGGTACACTAGCTATGCGGTTGCCAAATGTGGGAAATTCTCATGGTCTGTGAGATCCCAGTCTTTAAATTTCAGTACAAGCACTCGCCCAGGTGCGCTCCTTCAAAAATAATGTCATCAAGGAACAATGGAATCTGCAAAGAGGTTTTGCTCTCATCTATATCTTTGGGCATCTTTTCCTATTAACTTCACCTTAAATGCATGCCACCCACTCCATTTGGTCCCAAACCAAGCATCACATCATGAATAGTGATTGTAACAATCATTTTCTATCCAACCCACATGACAACGCAACTACCCTCATGTTGTCGTAAACCCTGTGACCCTTCGCTACTGTGCGTAGTCCTCACATCGCACAGCTCCCAGGTAGAGTAGTTTATAGTCCCATGCCTCCTTTCAACTTCCTAGAGTGCTAAGACTATGCTTTCATCAGCTAGTCAGATGGTCGGGTCACCTGTGTATGGCTTCAAACAACCACCATTTACCTTTCCTGGGAAGCATTCTCCATTTAACTTTATCAACTGCACTGCACCACCATTTGAGATCTCCTTAATAACATATGGTCCCAGCCAATGCATTCTAAGCTTCCTTGACAATTTATCAAACTTACAATCATATAACAACATCAAATCATTCACCTTAAAGGTGTACAACTTAATATGTCGATTGTGCCAAGACTTTTTGCACTTTTTTTGTACCTGCTAGTGGAATCTAGCCAAAAACTCTTCTTCTTCGAGCTCTTCCAACTATGTGAGCCTATCCTCCAGGGCTCCATGATCTATCATACCTGTGAGTGCTACTATGCACAGACTAGGCATGATGTATTCCATAGGCATTATAGCTTCCACTCCATAGATAAGCCTAAAAGGTGTTTGTCCCGTTAGTTTTTTGCATGTCATCCTATAAGCCCATAATACTGCAGGTACGCGTAGGTCCCAATCACTTTGCTACATGTTGCATACTTTGTTCAGCACATTGCATATCTTGGTGAACACTTTCACACGTAGAATCTTCTACGTGATCTGTCTTCTTGCATAATTTCTTTCCAACATTAAGATCCATCTATGAGATCCCATCCCCCCCCCCCCCCACCCAACACATGCTTATTGACCAGGTCTTTCAACACGGAGTACATATGCATCCGTGCAAGTTGGGCCTCTTTTCCATAGGCCTGCATCCTCCTGGCTAGATGCGTGTGCAGATCATCCTACCCATTGTCCTTATCTGTCAATCACACCCTAATCTTCCCAAATAGGGTGCGCATCATTCCCCTACATTCATGCCAGTCGTCAAAGCTCCCTTTGTGCGTACCCCACCATGTCGCGAGTGTAGCATGCAGTACCTAGTCCAAGGCCTAGAAGCATTTCTTTTCTGGCACCTCCCTTTAAAATTTGTTCAAGAAGGTATCTACCTCACTTAGACCATAATAAGTAGTCAGGTCTCTTCTAGCATTATGCATCGTAGCGACCTTGTCATCATATTACAATTTAGTGTAGTTATCTTATAGATGCAGTCCAAATCATCATCACTTTCATAGTCGTGCATCATCTTCGTATAGCACAATCCTTCAGCAGGGTCCAAGGGAACAATTACGCATAGTGAATTCCTTTCAAAAATCATTTTTTTCGCTTTTTTAGATTGATCTCCCCATTCATGTCAGTGGCCCAATCAATTCCTAAGAGCGCGAGGTAGGGATTTTTGTCATCAACAATCTCTATCACTTCAATGTCTGCCAGCGCGATTGCTCCCTCAATATCCACGTTTCTTCCTTGTAATCACCGCATAGGTATTATTTTCTACTGGTTCACCTCCTTACTTGAATTGGAGACCACTGAGTGCAAGTTGCCCCATTCGCTCCCATGTCTGTTTCGGTAGAACATTCACATCTAATCCTAAATCCAAGATGACTTGATCCATCTCATATTCTCTGATCTACGTGGTAAGTCTCATCTCTGATCCCATTCTTGTCTTATGTTTTTCGATCATCCGGACTATATGCGGTTCTCCTGGCGTGGTCCCAGCACATCAGTTAATGAGTTCCTATAACCCTTTCACTGCCTTACTATCGTGCAGTAACTTCATACATGTTTCAAAGAAATTTGTGAGCATAAATGGGTCCATCTCTGGCTCCAGTCTATCTTTTCTTCCTAAAGTGGAGGCATCAATGAAGCACTTCTTGGCTTCCATGAAAGTTGCTTGAGTGCGCTCCAAATCAAACTCCATTTCTTTCACTGGGGCTTTGTGAACCTAAGCACTATCTTCTGATTGTTTGCCTTTGTCATCTCCCATCGTGATTCCACTTCGGAGCACAATGTTTAAATTCGGATCTTCCTCGTGTGGCTCATACCTCATCATCTACAGGTTCTGAGTCAGGGGAGGAGATAACACTCCCTGGCTATCAGTGTAGGACAATCTTCTGTATCATGATCAAACAAGGTTAAATACAAACATGACGGGTGCATTGGAGTCATGCAATCATGGGCATAATGTCCTGGCCCTTTGAAACTGTAGCATATCAATTGTCTATGACCTCTTCCAAGTCCTCCTTCACCTCAACCTCATCCTCTTGTTCATGCCGTTCTTGCATTTTGGGCAAGGGGCTGCATTTTGGCCTGAACTTTGTAGGTGGGAGTTTTATCCATTATTAACTCATAGCTTCTACAAGTGCATCATCGTGTCCCACTGACCTACAAAAGTTGTAGAACAACTCTTGCGAATTTTGTGTGTACTTTTGTAACAAGTGAGAATTGTCTGTGGCATGTTTTCATGCTATTTGACAAATCATGCACCACAAAGCAGGTGCCACGCTGGGTCTTGCTTGCACTTCCAGTCTTAAGGGCATCGATCCTCCTCATGTGAGGCAATTTGTGAAAACCGAGCATTGGTCCTTGTCATGACCCTGACCCTTGCATTTTATGCACCATACCTCTTTGTGCACTTCTGGTCAAGTTGTCCTGTCCTATTTCAAACTCTACATCTCAAGGCATAAATTCTTCATTTGTGCATGGATCTGCTGAACTCCTAAGTTTAGATCCTGCATTGGGGTCTCCTGTAGCCTCATATAAATATCTAAGGCCTCTGCCTGAGTTGTTATCTTCTACTATGATAGTGCACTCCTTATATGTGGCATTAGTGAAGATACAAACCACTCGTGATGTTGCCCATCCATCAGATTCATATTAGCTTCGTGAATCGTACATTTTAGCCTCTAATCTAGCTCCCAAGGAGTATCGCCTCGTAGCATCGTGATCTCTTTGAATCCAATGATCGACTGTGCTTCAAACTTTGGCATGCTAAATTCTCTATTTAGTGCTGCTTGAATATCCGTGATTCCTGCATTTGGATTATCATTGGAGTGTTTAATATACTAGGTTAGCATGTGGTCATGAAGGGCACTAACCAGTGTCACTTTATTTATATTGTCATCTGTAACTCCTTGTGCTTCCCATACAACCCTTACCATAGACTAGAATTGGTCTGAATCCTCATTTCCCAAACCTTCAAACACAGGAAACTTCATTGTGCTTTCCATATTGAATCGCGGTGGTGGTGGAGGTGGTACGGGTGAAGCTAGTGGTGGTGTGGGTGGTGTTGGTATTCACGGAATTCTTTACTTTATTAGATGGATCGCACTTCCCAGTGAGACCTTTGCGAGCTCTTCATCATCCCCTCATGGAGATGAAATCAAGGGGCTAGTTTTTGGTCCCTTATTTCCTTCGTTCCTGTAAGCGTTTCCACTTCTTGTAGAAATGAACATCAAGGTAACTGCATAACCCTCTTTTTGCTCAATAGCATTTTAATCCAAGTATTCAAAGACTTTACATACTTACCTTGCGGCCCTTTGAGAAAGCGTCACTCTGCCTCATTGTAGCTAACTAAGGAGTCAACCATGAACTCAGTAACGAATCCTCCTATAATTTGATCGAGCCAATGATCAACAACGTGTGTGATCTTATCCTTCGATGATTCTAGCCTTTGCAATAACTCTTAGGTCCACACAATAGGACCGTCAAGTTTCCACCTTCCTTGGCTATCTTCTAGCTTCGCGATCCACTCGTATAGCTAAGTAGGGAAGGACACGAAGAATATTTCGTGGATCTCTGTGTTTAGGTAGTAGTCTAACCACTCTTCTTTTGACATTCACCGGTTCTTGTTCTAATGTGTTGCAAACTCGTGAATTCTTCTATCCAACCAGCCTTCAATTTCCTTCTTAGTTGGATTCCAGTGATACAACATCAAACATCTCTATGCAGATTCTAGTCCCAGTAAGGAAACCATTTGTTGGCTTGAGGGGGCTTGACCTAGATTTGGAGTTATTTAGCCACATGAATCCCTACACTACTAGCCCTTTCAGCATGAGCCCGTGGAGCACGGACTGAAGTCTCACCTGAGGTAGTATGTGGTGATGTTGGAACCAAATTTCCGCACCCTTGAGATGTTTGTGGTGTCGATTTAGTCCAACTAGGGCTACCTTCACATAGGTTACTTCGCACACTGTTCTAACCTTCAATACCTTCATGATCTGTTATAAATGTCTTTCCTGTAGCCCTAACCTGGGGTTGAGATGCTTTCACACTGCTATTGCAGCGACCTACACTATTCCCCAAATTAGACCATGAATCTTACTTATCTTCTTACATATGTTAATTAACTTCGCGTAAGTAGCTATTCTATCTCACATTCACTTAATCAACACATTCATATATATTCACACATCATATAAACAGTAGAAGTGCAATTTATACCCAATATATTCAATGCATAAAACAAGAAATAAATACATAGAATTGATATGAAAATTCTCTTTATTAATACTTCCAACTTTTACAGACTCGACTCGCCCTACACATTCAGCTACAGGGATCTACGCACTCAGTTGTGGACTACTAGGCACCTGTGCACTCAGTTGCAAAGCCTTATTCTACTCTATAACCCAAAACTAGACTTTACTCCAGAAATATGATTCAACTCTTCATCCTTCTTGTATTCATTAGATTAGATTAGATTAGATTAGATGCCTTAACTACTTAGAGCCTCACTCTAAGTGGACCATGGGTAGATCTCTATAGCGGACATTAATTACATTAAAAAAATTGAGGGTGGACAACCATGTGACCCTTTTACAAGCTACGCACTCCGCACCCACAAAATGCCTAGTCTTTAAATTGGAGTTTACAATTTTTGACCAAAATCTGGGCTCTAATCCATAAAACTTCCCTTGGGGGATCCCACGCCAATAGGGCCCCAACACAAACATCGTGACTCGGCCTTGAGTCACTCTGTCGGTGAGGAGATATTCTGGATCACTGTAATATTGGCAACGCACTGAGCAACTACCTGCTGTACTTCCTTGATGCACTATTCAGAGACCATTGTGGCTGATCTGTTGCCTTGAACCTTTTCCTTTGTTTCTCGTAGCTGCGTGAGCTTTGCTTCAATGGAGGTTGTAATGATATACACCTCATTAATCCATGACTATAAGCAAAACTTCAAAACTACTTCCTTATGTCGGGCAACATCTACCTGTTCCTTGAGTGCTTTCACCGGCTACATCCTCGTGAGCCTCTATGTAAGGGAAATCGTCTACATGGTCCCTTTTACTTCGTCTTATTTCTACTGTAGGTCACACACTGCTGTCTCTAGGCACTATATGTATGGGTCCTCCTACAAGGTAGTGAGAACCTTGAATGATTGCTCTAACAACTTTGTGTAGTCTGTCATTGCATTGTTAATATCCACTATTGCTGCTGTAAACACAATGGCCCATTGTTCCTTAACCTCTGGTGGAGTTGGAGGCTGTGCCTCCAATTTTAGTTTAGCTATGTGAAGGTTCAGTTCTAGCTAAACCCTAGCCATTTCTTCCTTTGCTTCTTGCACCCCTGCTACTAATTTCTCGAAGCGCACCTCCATTGGTTCTTCTGCTTGGTTGGCAAACTTCGAGACCATTTGGCAGGCTTCCTCCACCACCTGCATGATCTGTCTGTTCTATGCCACTACCTCATTGCGTTGCAAGCTCAGCTATTCAATGTTGATGTGTTGCTCGATAATTACTTAGAGCATGCGACCCTCCCTGGCTCATAGTTTTGTAGTGATTCCATCCTGCAAAACATAAAGTGTCTCCTAAGGGAGCACAACTATGTTTAATCTGATTGCCTTCAACCTGCTAACCACAGGCTTGTCAGCCTTATTTTCTATAATGAGTGCTCCATCTAGTAGCACTATGGTGTTGGTCATCAGGGCACGTAGAATTTCCTTGGTCATGGACATCCCTACTGCAAGGCTAGTTGACATAGTGTCAGCCTATGGAGTGCACACCTGAACTTCTATATGTGCCCAAAGAGCCCCCAACACCATCTGTTGTTCATCCTCAAACTATTGGAGGGCCTTCGTGGTGACATCGCTCACCGTCTCGCTAATGTCGTGCAAATCCCCCTTAGTGAGGGTGATCGGGTCAAATGAAGTCTTTGAAGCCTTCGAATTCTTTCACGGCCCTACCTGCTCTCTTGCACACGAATGTTTTAGTTGGGTGGAGGCTATTTGCGGGTCTGCACCACCTTTATTTATATCTATCTCCAGCTTGGATGAAGGTGACCTCTGTCCTTCGCTCTCCTCCTCTGCTACCTTTTGCTACTCTTCTACCAACTTCATAGCATCATGTGTCGCTTAGGCCCTGGCTACTGCTGCTTCATTTTTGCGCTTTTCTGCCAACTCTGCCATCTGTAGTTTCGCCTCTTCCTTTTTCCACTATGCGGCGAACTTCTCTACTTCCACCACAAAGCTGGTTGGAGCACACCACTTCAGTGGCCAAGAGTTAAGGGCAATGAAGATGACATCGTCTATCGCTAGATAGGGTAGCTCGTGCCACGTCTTCACAGGATCTTTTTGTGCCCTGATGTAAATGTGGTGGAAATTTTCCTTGAACTCCATGAAGCTCTGTAGACTGTTGTAGACTATGGGAAATAACCATGGCTTGTGATTAATCCCCATTCTAATGTTCATCTCCATGAACATCTAAAAGATTTTTTTGTCCCTTATCCTTTGTGCATCCCTAGTTTCCCACAACGAAGCATAATTCACTGCCTCCAGAAGGCCCTGCATGATTGTTGGCAACTGGCTGTCTTCAGACAATTCTCATGCCACCAGTGCTATGGACAAAAGAAGCCACGCATAGTGAAAGTTTTTCCCTACTTCTGTGCCTCGCAACAGTTCTCAAGGAACTCTCCACATAAGTAGTTTTCCTAGTTGAACAGGACCCCTTCTACTAATTGCATTGCTAGTGTAACCACTGGTGCAGGCATCTCATCCATGTGGTACTTCTGCATAACCTTTCTTGCCAATATCTGCATCGTGATTTTGACCACAGGGTTGTTGATGCTGGAAATGGCATACCCTCTCTTCTTTTTCTCTAGCTTAAACTTCTTTGTCATGGCCTTCGTGATGGCCCAATCATCACTCTTACTCTTGAAGATGTTCACTGGATCCTCCCCTTTGCAAGGGAGCCATGTAATTCTATGAATCAAATGGTCTATGATGGGGATGGGCTCCTCTAGCCACAAGCACCCATCATGCACCAAGCAGAGCAGCTGCCTGATGACAAAAATAGTCATTGGGGCACAATGGTAATGTGACACCCAGATCAAGTTTAATAGTCTTGCCTTCTCCACACCTCTCAGCCATTTACGTGGCTCCAACTCTATGATTCTAGTCAGTGCATCTTTCTTTTGGCACATTAGCTATGTGGTTGCTAAATGTGGGAACTTCTCATGGTCCGTGAGATCCCAGTCTTCAATTTCAGTACAGGCACTCACCCCAGGTGTGCACCTTCAAAAATAATGTTGTCAAGGAGTAGCAGAGTTTGCAGAGAGCCTTTTCTCTCCATCTTTGGGCACCTTTTCTTTACCCTTCCACAGAGGAACATATGCGGGAAACCTGGTAAGAGAGTCTGCACCCTAGGTTTCAAAATCCATTTCTATATCCTCCTCCTCTGCCAAGATTTCTTTGAATTCTTCCTCCAAATTGATAGCCTTCCCATTGTCTTCCAGTAAGCTTAGTCCTTAACAGATTTTAGGGGATACGCACACTAGTACCATAGCCTACTTATCCTTCTTGGGTGTCGGCGTTGCAGCGATTTAGGGATTTATGTGACTATCCTAACACTTTTAGCGCTTCTACTTCCATAATGGCCTATGTAGCTTCTTCAGCGGTCATTTCTCTGGTATCCATGGCTTCCTTAGGTGCTACCATAGTGCGATTCCACAATTCTCTTAACGGCTTGGGTAATTTCTCAAGCAACAAATTCACCTTTAGAAGATCGAACAAGTCTGGGTTCATGAATGTCTGGGCATGCAACAACTCAATTCTGAAATTGCCAAGTGTTTTTTACTGGACAACCTTGTGTGATTCATAGCTACTTTTGAATATGAATTCGACTGCTCCCCCCACATTCAGTCCATTAATGCTCGATTGCCGGCAAAGTTTCAAGAATCTAGCCCTAAAGTTTGCCTTAAATTCCTGCCACCTACTCTATTTGATCTCAAACCAAGCATCACATCGTGAATAGTGACCATAACGGTCATTTTCCATCTGACCCACATGGTAACACAGCCACCCTCGCGATGTCGTGGACCCTGTGACACTTCGCTATTGTGTACAGCCCAGACATCGCACAACTACTGCACATAGTAGTTTATAGTCCCGTGCCTCCTTTCATTTGCCTAGAGTGCTAAGACTATGCTTCTGTCAGCTAGTCAAATGGTAAGGTCACCTGTGTATGGCTTCAAATGACTACCATTTACCTTTCCTTGGAAGATTTCTCCATTTAACTTTACCAACTACACTGCGCCACCATCTGTGATCTCCTTAATAACATACGGTCCCAACAAATGCATTCTAATCTTCCCTGGGAATTTATTGAACTTACAATCATATAACAACACCAAATAATTCATGTAATGGTGCGTAACTTAATATGTCGATCGTGCCAGGCCTTTTCACACTGCTTTTGTACCTGGTGGTGGAATCCAACCAAAAAATGTTCTTCTTTGGGCTCCTCCAATTGCGTGAACCTCTTCTCCAGGGCCCCTCGATCCGTCATAACTGTGAGCACTGCTATGCATATAATAGGCACAATGTATTCCATAGGATTAGAAATTCCACTCCATAGACAAGTCTAAAAGGTGTCTTTCCCATCAGTTTCTTGCATGTCATCCTATAAGCCCATAATCCTGCAGGTACGTGCAGGTCCCAATCACTTCACTGCGCGTTGCATACTTTGTTAAGCGTGTTGCATACCTTGGTGAATGCTTCTGTGCGTAGAATCTTTTGCATGATTTCTCTTCCTACATAATGTCTTCCCAACACTACGAGCCATCTGCAAGCTCCCCCCCCGGGCCCCCCCAACACATGCTTATTGACTAAGTCTTTTAGCGCGGAGTACATGTGCATCCACACAGGTTGGGGCTTTTTTCCATATGCCTGCATCCTCCAAGCCATATGCCTGTGGGAATTGTCCTACCCATTGTACTCATCTGTCAATCACAACCTAGGCTTCCCAAATCTCTTGCGCATAATTTCTCTACATTCATGCTAGTCATCAAAGCTCCCTTTGTGCATACCCCACCATCTCACGAGCGTAGCACATAGTACCCAATCAAAGGTCTAGAAGCGTTGCATTTCCTACACCTCCCTTTCAAATTTATTCAAGAAGGTATCTACCTCACTTAGACCATCATAAGTAGGAAGGTCTCTTACTTCAATTGATACACAATGTAGCGACCTTGTCATCATATTACAATTCAGTGTAGTTACCTCATGTAACCGATTCTGACATTATTCTGTTTCCTTATCCAAATCTGAAGTACAGGAGCTTTCGCGCTCCCATGCAATCTACCCATCCGTGGTGGGATTCACCCAGTCCTGGTTTTTCACTGTTATCTTATAGATGCATTCCAAATCATCATCACTTTCATAGTTTCACAATGGCTCCGTATAACACAACCCTTCAGCGAGGTTTAGGGGTACAATTACACGTAGTGACTTCTTTTCAAAAATCATTTTTCGCCTTTTCAGATTGATCACCCTATTCATGTCAGTGGCCCGACCAATTCCTAAGAGTGTGGGGTAGGGATTGTTGTCATCAACAATCTCTATCACTTCAATGTTAGACAATGCACTCGCTCCCTTAGTATCCACGGTTATTCCCTGCAATCGCCCCTTGGGTATTATTTTTTGCTAGTTCTCCATCCTTAGCTAAATTGAAGACCACTGCAGCACAGGTCGCCCCATTCATTCCCATGTTTATTTTGGTAGAACATTCACATCTCATCCTAAATCCAGGATGACTTTATCCATCTCATATTCTTCGATCTGCATGGTTAGTCTCATCTCCCTTCCCATTCTTGTCTTATTTTTTCCAATCTTCTAGACTACACGTGGTTCTCCTACTGCGATCCCAACACATCTGTTAATGAGTTCCATTAACCCTTTCACTGCCTTACCATCACACAGTAACTTCATACATGTTTCCAAGAACATCATGAGCATAAATGGGTCCATCTCCAGCTCCAGTCTATCTTTGCTTCTTGAAGTGGAGGCATCAACAAAGCTCTTCTTGGCTTCGAGGAAGGTTTCCTGATTACGCTTTAAATCAAACTCTGCTTCCTTCACTAAGGCTTTGCGAACCCAAGTACTATCTTCTAGCTGTTTGCCTTTGTCATCTCCCACCACTATTCCACTTTAGAGCACAACATTCACATTCAGATCTTCCTCATGTGGATCAAACCTCATCATCTATAGGTTCTGAGTCAGGGGAGGAGGTAGCGTTCCTTTGTTGTGTATCCTACCTATCAGTGTAAGAAAATATTTTGTCTTATGATCAAACAAGGTGCAATACAAACATGATGGGTGTGCTGGATTCGTGCAATCATGGGCATAATGTCTTGGCCCTCCACAATTGTATCATATCAACTGTCTGCAACCTCTTCCAGGCCCTCCTCTGCCTCGGCCTCGTCCACACTATTGAACTCTTGTTTGTTCCATTCTTGCATTTTGGTCAAGGGGCCGTGTTTTGGCCTGAACTCCATAGGTGGTAGTTCTATCCATCATTAACTCATAGCTTCTACAAGTGCACTCATCATGTACCACTGACCTACAAAATTTGCAGAACAACTATTGCGAATTTTGTGTATATTTCTGTAACAAGTGACAATTCTCCGTGGCATGTTTCCTGCTAATTGACAAATCGTGCACCACAAAGTAGGTGTCATGCTAGGTCTTGCTTGTGCTTCTGGTCTTAAGGGCATCAATCCTCCTCCTATGATGAAATTTGTGAAAATTGAGTAGTGGTCCTTGTCATGACCCCGACCCTTGCATTTTACGCAGCATAACTCTTCGTGCACTTCTGGTATAGATTTCCTTTCTTTTTTTAGACTCTGCATCTCAAGGCATAAATTACTTATCTATGCGTGGATCTACTGAACTCCTAAGTTTAGATCCTACATTAGGGTGTCATGTAGTCTCATATAAATCTCTAAGGACTTCACCTAAGTGGTTATCTTCTACTGTGATAGTGCACTCCTTAAATGTGGCATTAGCAAAGCTACAAACCACTCGTGATGTTGTCCATCTGTCAGATTCATAATAGCTTCACGAATCGTACATTTCAGCTTCATAATCAGCTTCCAAGGAGTCTAGCCTGGTAGCATCGTGATCTCTTTGAATCCAATGATCGAATGTGCTTCAGACTTCGACCTACTAAATTCTCTATTTAGCACTACTTGGATATTCATGATTCCTGCATTTGGACTATCATTGGAGCGGTTAATAGACTAGGTCAGTGCATGGTCTTGCAGGGCACTAACCAATGTCAATTTCTTTATATTGTCATCCATAACTCCTTGCGCTTCCCATACATCCCTTACCATGAACCAAAATTGTTCTGGATGCTCATTTCCCAAATCTTTAAACATAGGAAACTTCACTATGCTTGCCATATTGAATCACAGTGGTGGTGGAGGTGGTGTGGGTGAAGATGAAGGTGATGGTGGTGAAGCTAGTGGCAGTGTGGCTGGACTTGGTATTCATGGAATTCTTTGCCTTATTATATGGATCACACTTCCTGGTGAGACCTTTGCGAGCTCTTCCTTGTCCCCTTGTGGAGATGAAATTAAGGGGCTAGTTTTTGGTCCCTTATTTCCTTCGTTCCTATAAGCTTTTCCACTTCTCGTAGACCCAAACATCAAGGTAACTGCATAACCCTATTTTCGCACAATAGCATATTAATCCATGTATTCAAAGACTTTATGTACTTACCTCGCGGCCCTTTGAGAAAGCGTCATCTACTTCATTGTAGCTAACTGAGGTGTCAACCACGAACTTAGTAATGAATCCTCCTATAATCCGATCAATCCAATGATCAATGATGCACATGATCTTATCCTCCGATGCTTCTAGCCTTTGCACTAACTCTGGGGTCCACACAATAGGATCATCAAGTTTCCACCTTCCTTGGCTATCTGTGAGCATTGTGATCCACTCATATAGATCAGTAAGGAAGGATGCAAAGACTATTTCGTGGATCTCCGTGGACCAACCTTCAATTTCCTTCTTAGTTGGATTCTAGTGATATGACATGAAACATCTCTATGGAGATTTCAGTCCTGACAATGGAACCATTTGTTGGCTTGATGGGGCCTGACCCAGGTTTAGAGTTATTCAGCCAAACAAATCCATACACTACTGGCCCTTTCAGCTTGAGCCCACAGAGTGTGGACCGAAGTCTCATTCGAAGCAGTATGGGGGGTGCTAGAACCAAGTTTCTGCACCCTTGAGATGTCAGTGGTGTCGATTTAGTCCAATTAGGCCTACCTTCGCATAGGTTACTTCATGCACTATTCTAACCTTCAATACCTTCGAGATCTATTATAATTGTCTTTCGCGTAGCCCTCACCTGGGGCTGAGATTCTTTCGCACTGCTATGGCAACAACCTACGCTATTTCCCCAAATTACACCACAAATCTTACTTATCTTCTTAAAAATGTTAGTTAACTTCACGTAAGTAGCCATTCTATCTCACATTCACTTAATAAATGCATTCATATATATTCACTCATCATATAAATAGTAGAAGTGCAATTTATACCCAATATATTCAATGCATAAAAACAAGAAATAAATACATAGAATTGATATGAAAATTCTCTTTATTAATACTTCCAACTGTTACAGACTCGATTCACCCTGCACACTCAATTGTAGTGGTTTGTGCACTCAGATGTGCACTACTAGGCCTCTGTGCACTCAACTACAAAGCCTTATCCTACTCTATGACCCAAAACTAAACTTTACTCGATAGATACGACTCAAATCTTCATCCTTCTTGTCTTCATTAGATTAGAGTAGATGCCTTAACTACTTAGAGCCTCGCTCTATTTATAGAATTTCATGGTCCATGGACCATGGGTAGATCTCTACAGCTGACATTACATTAACAAAATTGAGGGCAGACAACCCTATGACTCTTTTAAAAGCTACACACTCCACACCCACAAAATTTGAAATCTTTACATCAGAGTTTACATTTTTTGACCAAAATCTAGGCTCTAGGCCCCAAAGCTTCCCTTGGGGGATCTTGTGCCCAACAAGCCCCCAACATAAACATCATGGCTTGGCCTTGAGTCACTCTATCGGTGCAGAGATCTTTGCGAGAAGACCTCCCAATTCTACCTGGATCACTGCAACATTAACAACGCACTGAGCGGCTGCCTGCTGTACTTCCTTTACGTGCTATTCAGAGGCCGCTTAGCTGAACTGCTTCCCTAAACCTTTTCCTTTATTGCTTGGAGCTGCATGAGCTTTGCTTCAATGGAGGCTATAATTATATATGCCTCATCAATCCATGACTATAAGCCTGCATCCAAATTGCTTCCTTATGTCGACCAGCGTCTACCTGTTCCTTGAGTGCTTTCGCCTGCTGCATCCTCGTGAACATTTGTGTAAGGGCAACCGTCTGCGCAGTCCCTTTTACATTGTCATATTTCTGCTATAGCTCATGCACCTCTGTCTTTAGGCTCTATATGTATGGGTCCTCCTACAGGGTAGTGAGAACCTCAAATGATTGCTCAAACAACTTTGTGCAGTTTGTCACTGCATTGTTAATCTTTGCTATTGCTACTGTAATTGCAATGGCACATTGTTCCTTAACCTCCAATGGAGTTGAAGGTTGTTCCTTCAATTATAGTTCAACTATTTGAAGGTTCAGCTCCAGTTGAACCCTCGCCATTTCTTCCTGCATGCCTCCACTGGTTCTTTTGCTTGGATGGCCAACTTCGAGACCATCTGGTAGGCTTCTTCCACCACCTGCATGATCTATCTATTCTATGCCACTACCTCATTGCACTATAGGCTTAGTTGTTCAATGTTGATGTGTTACTCGCTAATTACCTAGAGTGCATGACACTCCCTGGCTCATAGTTCTGTAGTGATTCCATCCTGCAAAACATTGAGTGTCTCCCAAGGGAGCACATCTACATTTAATCTAATTCCCTTCAACTTGCTAACAATAGGCCTGTTGGCCTCATTTTCTGTAATGAGTGCTCCATCTGGAAGCACTATGGTGTTGGTCATCTAGGCACGTAGCATTTCCTCAGCCACAGACACACCTACCGCGACACTGGTTGACACAGTGCTAACCTAGGAGTGCACACCTGTAACTCCTATATCTATGCCTAGAGAGCCCCCAACACCATCTAGTGTTCCTCCTTAAACTACTGGAGGGCCTCCACGGTGACGTCCCTCATCATCATGTCAATTTCATGTAGATGCCCCTCAATGAGGGTGATCAGGTTGAACGAAGTCTTTGAAGCCTTCGACTTTTTTCGCGGCCCTACCAACTCTCTTGGGTAGGAACGTTTTAGCTGGGTGGATGTTATCTGTGGGTTTGTGCCACCTTGCTTTGTATCTATCTCCAACTCGGGAAAATGTAACTTCTATCCTTCACACTCTTCCCCTACTTCATTTTTCTGCTCTTCTACCAACTTCATAGCATCACACATCCTCTGGGCCTTAGCTACTACCACCTCGTTTATGTGCTTTTTGTCCAACTACGCCATCGACAGTTTTGCCTCTTCCTTTTTCCGTTGCACGATAGACTTCTTTGCTTCCACCAAAGACGTGTCTGGAGCGCACCACTCCAGTGGCTAGGATTAGAAAGATGAAATCGTCTGTCACCAAATAGGGTAGCTCGCGCCACGTCTTTGCGGGGTCCTTCCCCACCCTGATGTAAACATGGTGGAAATCTGCCTAAACTATGGGAAGCTCTACAGACTATTGTAGACCATCGTTGATAACTGCGGCTTGCGTTTAATCCCCATTCTAATGTTCATCTCCATGAACACCCATACTATTTTTTTCTTTCTTATCCTCTATGCATCCCTGGTTTCCCACAACGAAGCATACTTCGCTACCTCTGGAAGGTCCTATGTGTTCGTTGGGAACTGGCTGTCTTCGGGCAATTCCTATGCCACTAGTACTATGGACAACAAAAGCCACGCATAGTGAAAAGTTTTTCCCTACTCTCGTGCCTCACGACAGTTCTCAAGGAACTCTCCACATAAGTAGTTTTCCCAGTTGATCTGTACCCCTTCTGCTCATTGCGCTACTAGTGCAACCACCGGAATGGACACCTCATCCATGTGACACTTCCGCATAACCTTTCCTGCCAATATCTACATCGCAACTTTGACCGTAGGGTTGTTGATGCTAGAAATGGCATAACCTCTCTTCTTTTTCTCTAGCTTAAACTTCTTCTTCATGGACTCCGCGATGGCCAAGTCATCACTCTTGCCCTCAGAGATGATCATTGGATCCTCCCCTTTTCAAGGGAGCCGGGTAATTCTGTGAATCAAATGGTCTGTGATGGGGATGGGCTCCTCTAGCCACAAGCACCCATTATGCACCAAGTCGAGCAACTGCCTAATGAAAAGAATGGTCACTGGGGCATGATGGTAATGTGGCACCCAAAGCAAATTTAACAGTCTTGCCTTCTCCACACCTCTCAGCCATTTACGCAGTTCCAACTCTATGATTCCAGTCAACACATCTTTCTTCTGGTGTATTAGCTAAGTGGTTATCAAATGTGGTAACTTCTCATGGTCCGCAAGATCCCAGTCTTCAAATTTCATTATAGGCACTTGCCCTAGGTGTGCTCCTTCAAAAATAATGTTTTCAGGGAGTAGCTGAGTTTGTAGAGAGCTTTTTCTCTCATCTATATCTTTGGGAAACTTTGCTTTATCCTTCCACTGAGGAACATATGCAGGCAGCCTAGTAAGAGGGTTTGCACCCTAGGTTTCAATCTCCATTTCTACATCCTCCTCCTCTACCAGGATTTCTTCATATTCTTCCTCCAAATTGATAGCCTTCCTATTGTATTCCAAGGTAAGCTTAGTCCTTAATGGGTTCTTAGGGGATACACACACTAGTACCATAGATTTCTTGTCCTTCTTGGGTCTCGGCGTGCGCAACGATTTAGGGATTTCTGTGAATATCTTGACACTTTCAGGGGCTTCTACTTCCATAATGCCCTATGCAGCTTCCTTAGTGATCATTTCTCTAGTAACCGTTGCTTTCTTAGGTGCTACCATAGTGCGATCCCACAATTCTCTTAAGGACTTGGGTAATTTCTCAAGCAACAAATTCACCTTCAAAAGATTGAACAATTCTTGGTTCATGAATGTTTGGGAATGTAACAACTCAGTTCTGAAATTGCCAAGTGTTGTTTGTTGGACAACCCTGTGCAATTTATAGTGCCTTTTGAATTTTAATTCGACCATTCCCTCCACATTCAGTCCATTAATGCTCGATTGGCAGTGGATTTTCAAGAATCCAGCCCATAACGTTTGCCTTAAATGTTTGTCACCCGCTCCATTTGGTCTCAAACCAAGCATTGCATCATGAATAGTGACTGTAATGGTCATTTTCCAGTTGACTTGTGCAACAGTGCATTTATCCTCGCACTGTCACGGACCATGTGACGCTTCACTACTGCACATAGTCCTGACATCGTGAAGCTCCCAGGAAGAGTAGTTTATAGTCTCACGCCTCCTTTCATCTGCCTGGAGCGCTAAGACTGTGCTTCTGTTGGCTAGTTAGATGGTCGGGTCACCTGTGTATGGCTTCAAATGACTACCATTTACCTTTCCTGGGAAGAGTTCTCCATTTAACTTTACCAACTACACCGCGCCACCATCTATGATCTCCTTAATAACATACGGTCCTAGCTAATACATTCTGAGCTTCCCTAAGAATTTATCAAACTCACTAGCATATAACAACACCAAATCATTCAGCTTAAAGGTGTGCAACTTAATATGTCTATTGTGCCAGGCCTTTTCGCGTTTCTTTTTTACCTGCTGGTGGAATCCAGCCAAAACCCGTTCTTCTTTGAGCTCCTCCAACTGCACGAGTCTCTCCTCTAGGGCTCCATGATCCATCATACCCGTGATAGCTGCTATGCGTAGACTAGGCAAAATGTATTCCATAGGCATTACATTTTCCACTCCATAGACAAGCCTAAAAGGTGTTTGTCTCGTCAGTTTCTTGCATGTCGTCCTATAAGCCCACAATATTGTAGGTACGTGTAGGTCCCAATCACTTCACTAGGCGTTGCATACTTTGTTCAACGTGTTGCATACCTTGGTGAGTGCTTCTGTGTGTAGAATCTTTTGCGTAATTTCTCTTCCTACATAATGTATTCCCAACACTAAGAGGCATCTGCGAGCTCCCCCCCAACACATGCTTATTAACTAGTGTTCAGTACATGTGCATCCGTGCAGATTAGGGCTCTTTTCCATACGTCTACATCCTCCTGGCCAGATGTGTGTGCCGATCATCCTACCCATTGTACTTATCTATCAATCGCACCCTAGGCTTCCAAAATATCTTGCACATTATTCCCCTGCATTCGCACTAGTTGTCAAATCTCCCTTTGTGTGTACCCCACCATCTCACAGGCGTAGCACGCAGTACCTAGTCCAAGGTGTGGAAGCATTGCTTTTCAGACACCTCCCTTTCAAATTTATTCAAGAAGGTATCTACCTCAATTAGACCATCACAAGTAGGAACGTCTCTTACTTCTATTGATACGCAGTGTAGCGGCCTTGTCATCATATTACAATTCAGTGTAGTTACTTCATGTAACCAATTCTGCCATCGCTTTGTTTCCTCATCCAAATCCGAAGTACAGGAGCTTTTGCGCTCCCATGCAATCTGCCCATCCATGGTGGGATTCACCCAATCCTGGTTTGGATTCATGCAATCACAAGCATAATGTCTAGGACCTCCATAATTTTAGCATATCAACTGTTCATGACCTCTTCCAGGTCTTCCTCCACCTTGGCCTTGTCCGAACCCCTAAAATCCTGTTCAAGCCATTCTTGCATTTTGGTCAAGGGGATGCATTTCGGCCTAAACTTCGTAGGTGGGTGTTCTATTCATCATTAGCTCATAGCTTCTACAAGTTCACTCATCATGTCCCACTAATGTACAAAAGTTGCAAAACAACAGTTGTGAATTTTGCATAAACTTCTGTAACAAATGACAATTGTCCGTGGCATGTTTTTTTGCTATTTGAGAAATCGTGCACCACTAGGTCCTACTTGCACTTCCTGTCTTAAGGGCATCAATCCTCCTCCTGTGAGGAAATTTTTGAAAACCGATCAATGGTTCTTGTCATGACCCTGACCCTTGCATTTTATGCACCATACCTCTTCGTGCACTTCTGGTTGAGCTGCCTTGTCCTATTTCAGACTCTCCATCTCAAGGCATAAATTCTTCATCTGTGCTTGGATCTGCTGAAATCCTAAGTTTGGATCTTTCATTGGGGTCTCATGTAGCCTCATATAAATATCTAAGGCCTGTACCTGAGTCGTTATCTTCTGCTGTGATAGCGCACTCCTTAAATGTGGCATAAGCGAAGCTATAAACCACTCACGATGTTGTCCATATTTTAGATTCATATTAGCTCCAAAAATCATACATTTTAGCCTCTGATACAGCTCCTAAGGAGTCTCACCTGGTAGCATCATGATCTCTTTGAATCCAATGATAGATAGTGCTTTAGACTTCGGCCTGCTAAATTCTCTATTTAGCACCACTTGGATATCTTTGATTCCCGCATTTGGATTATCATTGGAGTGTTTAATATACCAGGTCAGCACGTGGTCCTGCAGAGCACTAACGAGTGTTGCTTTCTTTATATTTTCATCTATAACTCCTTGCACTTCACATACAACCCTTACCACGAACCAGAATTGGTCTAGATCCTCTTTTCATAAACCTTTGAACACATGCAATGTCACTGTACTTGCCATATTGAATCGCGACGGTGGTGGAGGTGGTATAGGTGAATATGGAGATGATGGTGGTGAAGGTGGTGGAGTTGGTATTCATGGAATTCTTTGTCTTATCAGATGGATCACACTTCACGGTGAGACGTTCGCAAGCTCTTCCTCATCCCCTCGCGAATATGAAATCAAGGGAATAGTTTTTGGTCCCTTATTTCCTTCGTTCCTGTAAGCTTTTCCACTTCGCGTAGCCCCAAAGATCAAGATAACTACATAGCCCTCTTTTCTCACAATAGCATTTTAATCCAAGTATTAAAATACTTTATGTACTTACCTCATGGCCCTTTGAGAAAGCATCGCTCTACCTGGTTGTAGCTAACTGAGGTGTCGACTGCAAACTCAGTAATGAATCCTCCTATAATCCGATCGAGCCAATGATCAATGGTGCGTGTGATCTTATCCTCTGACCCTTATATATTTCGCACTAACTCTAGGGTCCACACAATAGGACTGTTAAGTTTCCACCTTCCTTGAATATCTGCTAGCTTTGCGATCCACTTGTATAGCTCAATAGGGAAGGACGCAAAGAATATTTTGTGGATCTCAGTCTATAGGTAGCAGTCCAACCACTCTTCTTTTGACAATCGCGGGTTCCTGTTCTCCCGCACTGTAAACTCATGAATTATTCTATCCAACCAGCCTTTAATTTCCTTCTTAGTTGGATTCTAGTGATATGACATTAGAAATCTTTATGCAGATTCTGGTCCTAGCAATGGAACCATTTGTTGGCTTGAGGGGGCCTGACCCAGGTTCAAAGTTATTTAGCCAAACAAATCCATACACTATTGGCCCTTTTGGCATTAGCCCGTGAAGCGCATACTGAAGTCTCACCAGAAGTAGTATGGGGGGGATGATGGAACCAAGTTTCCTCACCCTTGAGATGTTTGTGGTGTCAGTTTAGTCCAACTAGGCCTACCTTCACACATGTTACTTCACACACTGTTCTGACCTTCAATACCTTTGTGATCTGTTATAATCGTGTTTTGCGCAGCCCTAACCTGGGGTTGAGATGTTTTCATGTTGCTATGGCAGCAACCTGCGCTATTTCCCCAAATTACACTATGAATATTACTTATCTTCTTACATATGTTAGTTAACTTTGCGTAAGCAGCTATTCTATCTCACATTCTCTTAATTAACACATTCATATATATTCACACATCATATAAATAGTAGAAGTGCAATTTATACCCAATATATTCAATACATAAAATAAGAAATGAATACATAGAATTGATATGAAACAACTCTTTATTAATACTTCCAACTGTTACAAGCTTGACTTGCATTGTACACTCAGCTGTAGGGGTCCACGCACTCAGTTGTGGACTACTAGACCTCTGTGCACTTAGCTACAGAGACTTTTCCAACTCTACGACCCAAAAATAGACTTTACTACAAAGATACAACTCAACTCTTCATCCTTCTTGTCTTCATTATATTAGATTAGATGCCTTAACTACTTGGAGCCTCACTTTATTTATATAATCCCATGGTCTGCAGACCATGGGTAGATCTCTACAATCGACATTACATTAACAAAATTGAGGGCAGACAACCCCATAACTCTTTTACAAGTTGTGCGTTCCACGACCACAAAATGTGGAGTCTTTATATTGGATTTTACATTTTTTCACCAAAATCTGGGCTCTAAGCCCCAAAACTTCCCTTAGGGGATCCCGTGCCCAACAGGCCCCCAACACAAACGTTGTGACTCACCCTCGAGTCACTCTATTGGTGCGATGATCTTTGCATGAAGACCTCTGAATTCTTCTTGGATTGCCGATAGATCAACAATCCATTGAGCGGCTGCCTGCTGTACTTCCTCGATGCGCTGTTCAAAGACCACTTTGGCTGAACTGCTTCCCTAAACCTTTTCTTATGTTGCTTGTAGTTGAGCGAGCTTTGTTTCAATAGAGCTTGTAATGATATACACCTCATTAATCTCCGGCTATAAGCACACCTTCAAAACTACTTCCTTATGTCAAGTAGCATCTACTTGTTCCTTGAGTGCTTTCGCCTACTACATCCTCGCAAGCCTCTCTGTAAGGGCAACCATCTGCGTGGTCCCTTTTTCTTCGTCATATTTTTGTTGTAGCTAGTGTGCCTCTGCCTCTAGGTGTTGTATGTATGGGTCCTCCTAAAGTGTAGTGAGAACCTTGAATGATTGCTCGAACAGCTTTGTGTAGTTTGTCACTGCATTGTTAATCTCCGCTATTTCTGTTGTAATCGCAATGACGCATTGTTCCTTGACCTCTGACAGTGTTGAAGGCTACACCTTCAATTGTAGTTCAACTATCTGAGCTCCAGCTGAACATTGGCCATTTCTTCCTTTGCCTCCCACACTCGTGCTACTAATTTCCAAAAGCGTACCTCCACTTGTTCTTCTGCTTGGATGGCCAACTCTGGGACCATCTAGCAAGCTTCCTCCACAACCTACATGATTTTTCTATTCTGTGCCACTACCTCGTTGTGCTACAGGCTCAGTTGTTCAATGTTGATGCGTTTCTCATTAATTACTTGGAGTGCACGACCCTCCCTGACTCATAGTTCTGCAGTGATTCCATCCTACAAAACATAGATCATCTCCCAATGGAGTGCAACTACATTTAATCTGATTCCCTTCAACCCGCTGACCATAGGCCTGCCGGCCTCATTTTCTATAATTATTACTCCATCTAGTAGCACTATGGTGCTGGTCATCCGGGCGTGTAGCATTTCCTCAGCCGCGGACATACCTACTGCGAGGCTGGTTGACATAGTGCCAACTTATGGAGTGCACACCTGCAACTCCTATATCTATGCCCACAAAGCCCCCAACACCATCTAGTGTTCCTCCTCAAACTGTTGGAGGGCCTCTGCAGTAACATCCCTCATCATCTCACCAATGTTGTGTAGATACCCCTCAATGAGTGTGATCAGGTTGAATAATGTCTTTGAAGCCTTTGACTTCTTTCACAACCATACTTGCTCTCTTGGGTGGAAATGTTTCAACTAGGTGGATGTTGTCTATGGGTCTACACCACCTTGCTTTGTATCTGTCTCCGGCTCAAGCGAAGGTGACTTCTATCCTTCATGCTCTTCCTCTACCGCCTTTTGCTTCTCTTCTGCCAACTACGCAGTGTCACGTGTTGCCTGGGCCTTAGCTACTGCTGCTTTTCTGCCAACTGTGCCATCCGTAGTTTTGCCTCTTCCTTTTTTCTATTGCGCGGTGGACTCCTCTTCTTCCACTTTGGAGCTGGTTGGAGTGCGCCACTCTGGTAGCCACAACTCAAGGACCGTGAAGATGATGTCGTCTATCACCAGATAGGGTAGCTTGTGTCACGTATTCGTGGGGTCCTTCCGCAATCTGATGTAAACTTGGTGGAAATCTACGTTGAACTTCGTGAAGCTCTGCAGACTATTATAGACTGTGGGTGACAACCACGGCTTGCGATTAATCCCCATTCTGATGTTCATCTCCATGAACACCCAGGGTATTTTTCTGTCCCTTATCCTTTGCGCATACCTGGTTGCCCATAGTGAAGCGTACTTTTCTACCTTCGGAAGGTCTTGCATGATCATTGGGAACTGGCTGTCTTTGGCCAATTCCCATGCCACCAGTACTATGGACAACAAAAGCCACACATAGTGAAAATTGTTTCCCTACTCCTGTGTCTCACGACAATTCTCATGGAACTCTTCACATAAGTAGTTTGCCTAGTTGAATTGGACCCCTTCTACGCATTACACTATTATTGCGACCATTGGTGCGGGCACCTCATCCATGCGACACTTTCGCATAACCTTTCTTGCCAATATCTACATCACGACTTCGACTGCACAGTTGTTGATGCTGGAAATGGTGTACCCTCTATTCTTTTTCTCTAGCTTAGACTTCTTCTTCATGTCCTCCACGCTGGCCAACTCATCACTCTTGCCCAAACAAGATGTTCACTCGATCCTCCCCTTTTCAAGGGAGCTGGGTAATTTTATTAATCAAATCGTCTGTGATGGGGATGGGCACCTCCAACCACAAGCACCCATCATGCACCAAGCAAAGTAGCTGCTTGATGACAAAAATGGTCACTGGGTCACGATGGTAATGCGGCACCCAGGTTAGGTTTAATAGCCTTGCCTTCTCCAGACCTCTCAGCCATTTATGTGGCTCCAACTCTATGATTCCATTCGGCGCATCTTTCTTCTGGCGCATTAGCTGTGCGGTTGCCAAATGTGGGAACTTCTCGTGGTTTGCGAGATTCCAGTCTTCAAAGTTCAGTATAGGCACTCGCCCTAGGTGCAATCCTTCAAAAATAATGTCATGAGGGAGCAGTGGAGTCTACATAGATATTTTTCTCTCATCTATATCTTTGGGCACGTTTGCTTTACCCTTTTGTGGAGGAACATATGTGGGCAACCTAGTGAGAGGGTCCGCATCCTAGGTTTCAACCTCCATTTCTACTTCCTCCTCCTCTAACATGATTTCTTCAAATTCTTCCTCCTCATTAGCCTCCAAATTGATAGCCTTCCCCTTGTCTTCCATGGTAAGCTTAGTCGTTAATGGATTCCTAGGGAAGACGCACACTAGTACCATAGCCTGCTTGTATTTCTTGTGTCTCGTCATGCACGGTGATTTAGGGATTTCTACGACTATCTATGCACTTTAAAGGGCTTCTACTTCTGTAATAGCCTACATGGCTTCCTTAGCAGTCATTTCTCCAGTATCCATGGCCTCCTTAGGTGCTGCCATAGTGTGATTCCATAATTCTCTTAACGGCTTGGGTAATTGCTCAAGCAACAAATTTGCCTTCAGAAGATTGAACAAGTTTGGGTTCATGAATGTCTGGGCATGCAACAACTCAGTTCTCAAATTGTCAAGTGTTGTTTTCTGGACAACCTTATGTAATTTATAGTTCCCTTTGAATTTGAATTCAATCATTCCCCCCACATTCAGTCCATTAATGCTCGATTGGTGGTAGATTTTCAAGAATCTAGCCCATAAAGTTCACCTTAAATACCTGACAACTGCTTCATTTGGTCTCAAACCAAGCATCACATTGTGAATAGTGATTGTAACGATCATTTTCCAGCTGACCCACATAGTAGCATAGCTACGTCGCAGACCCTGTGACACTTCGCTACTGTGCATAGTCCTGACATCGCGCATCTCCCGAGCATAGTAGTTTATAGTCCCATACCTCCTTTCATCTGCCTGGAGTGCTAAGACTGTTCTTCTATCAACTAGTCAAATGGCCGGTTCACCTGTGTATGGCTTCAAATGACTACCATTTACCTTTTCTCAGAAGAGTTCTCTAATTAACTTTACCAACTGCACCGCGCCACCATCTGTGATCTCAATAACATACGGTCCCAACCAATGCACTCTGAGCTTCACTTGGAATTTATCAAACTTACTATAATATAACAACACCAAATCATTCACCTTAAAGGTGTTCAACTTAATATGTCAATCGTGCCAGACTTTTTCACGCTGCTTTTGTACCTACTGGTGGAATCCAGCCAAAAACTATTCTTCTTCAAGCTCCTCCAACTGCGTGAGCCTCTCCTCCAAGGCTCTGCAATCTATAATACCTATGAGCACTGCTATGCATAGACTAGGCATGATGTATTCCATAGGCATTATAGCTTCCACTCCATAGACAAGCCTAAAATATGTATGTCCCATCAATTTCTTACATGTCATCCTATAAGCCCATAATACTGCAGGTATGAGCAGGTCCCAATCACTTCGTTGCACATTGCATACTTTGTTCAATGTGTTGCATACCTTGGTGAATGCTTCTTCGCGTAGAATATTCTACTTGATTGCTCTTCCTACATAATGTCTTCCCAACATTAAGAGCCATCTGCAAGCTCCCCCCTCTAATACATGCTTATTGACCAAGTGTTTTAGTGTGGAGTACATATGCATCTATGCAGGTTGGGGATCTTTTCCATAGGCCTACATCCTCCTAGCCAGACGCATGCATGGATCATCCTGCCCATGGTACTTATCTTTCAATCACACCCTAGGCTTCCCAAATTACTTGCGCATCATTCTCCTACATTCGCACCAGTCGTCAAATATCCTTTTGTCTGTACCCCACCATCTCGCGACATAGCATGTAGTACCCAGTCCAATGCTTGGAAGTGTTGCTTTTCTGGCACCTCCCTTTCAAATTTATTCAAGAAGGTATCTACCTCACTTAGACCATCATAAGTAGGTAGGTCTATTACTTCTCTCAATACGCAGTGTAGCGACCTTGTCACCATATTACAATTTAGTGTAGTTACCTCATGTAATTGATTCTGCCATCGCTCTGTTTCCTCATTTGAATCTGAAGTACAAGAGCTTTCACGCTCCCATGCAATCCACCCATCCATGGTGTGATTCACCCTATCCTAGTTTCACGCTGTTATAGATGCATTCCAAATCATCATCACTTTCACAGTCGCACACTGGCTCCGTATAGTGCAACCCTTTAGTAGGGTCCAGGGATACAATTACGTGTAGTGACTTCTTTTCAAAATTCATTTTTCACTTTTTTAGATTGATCACCCCGTTCATGTCAGTGACCTAATCAATTCCTAAGAGTGCAAGGTAGGGATTGTTGTCCTCAACAATCTCTATCACTTCAAATTTTTCCAGCATGCTCGCTCCCTCAATATCCATGGTTACTCCCTGCAATTTCCCCATGGGTATTATTTTCTGCTGGTTTGCCATCCTTAGCTAAATTGGAGACCACTGCAGCATAGGTCACCCCATTCACTCCCATTTTTGTTTCAACAGAACATTTGTATCCGATTCTAAATCTAGGATGACTTGATCCATCTCATATTCTTTGATCTGTGTGGTTAGCCTCATCTCTCTTCCCATTCTTGTCTTATTTTTTCTGATCTTCCAGACTACGTGCGGTTCTCCTGGCGTGGTCCCAATGCATATGTTAAATGAGTTCCTGTAACCCTTTCACCTCCTTACTATTGCACAGTAACTTCATACATGTTTCCAGGAACATCGTGAGTATAGATGGGTCCATCTCTGGCTCCGGTCTATCTTTTCTTCCTGAAATGGAGGCATCAACGAAGCTCTTCTTGGCTTCCATGAAGGTTTCTCGAGTGTGCTCCAAATCAAACTACACTTCTTTTGTTGGGGCTTTGTGAACCCAAGTACTATCTTCCAATTGTTTTACTTTGTCATATCCCATCGAGATTCTACTTTGAAGCACAATGTTCACATTCAGATCTTCTTGACGTAGCTCAGACCTCATCTCCTGTAGGTTTTGAGTTGGGGGTGGTGGTAGCACTCCTTTTTTTATCCTGGCTATCAGTGTAGGACAATCTTCTACCTCATGATCAAACAAGTTGTTATACAAACACGATGGGTGCATTGGATTTGTGCAATCACATGCATAATGTCCTGGCCCTTCGCAATTGTACCATATCAACTGTCCATGACCTCTTAAAGGTCCTCCTCCACCTCGGCCTCGTCCACGCCCCTGAAATCCTATCCATTCCATCCCTAGATTTTGGTCAAGGGGCTGCATTTTGGCCAAAACTCTCTAGGTTGGAGTTCTATCCATCATTAACTCATAGCTTCTACAAGTGTGCTCATCATGTCTCACTGACCTACAAAAGTTGTAGAACAATTGTTGCAAATTTTGTGTATACTTCTGTAACAAGTGATAATTGTCCTTGGCATTTTCCTGCTATTTAACGAATCACGCACCATAAAGAAGGTGTCGTGCTAGGTCTTGTTTGCGCTTCTGGCCTTAAGGGCATCGTTCCTCCTCCTGCGAGGTAATTTGTGAAAATCGGGCAGTGGTCCTTGTCATGACCCTAACCCTTTCATTTTATGCACCATACCTCTTCACGCACTTCTGGTCAAGCTGTCCTATCGTGTTTTAGACTCTACATCTCAAGGCATAAATTCTTCAGCTGCGTGTGGATCTGCTAGAATCCTAAGTTAGGATCCTGCATTGAAGTATCATGTAGCCTCATAGCAATCTCTAAGGCCTCCACCCGAGTCATTATCTTCTGTTATGATAGTGCACTCGTTAAATGTGGTATTAGCGAAGCTACAAACCACTCGCGATGTTGTCCATTCGCTAGATTCATATTAGCTTCACGAATTGTACAATTTAGCCTCTGATCTAGCTCCCAAGGAGTCTCACGTGGTAGCATCATGATATATTTGAATCTTATGGTAGAATGTGCTTCAGACTTTGGCCTGCTAAATTCTCTATTTAGTGTTGCTTGGATATCTGTGATTCCTGCATTTGGATTATCATTAGAGTGCTTAATATACCAAGTCAGCGTGTGGTCCTGTAGGGTGCTAACGAGTGTCACTTTCTTTATATTGTCATCTATAACTTCTTACACTTCCCATACAGCCCTTAACTGATTTGAAATGAAGGTTTAACATCTTGTTTCACTTACAAGAACCTCTCACTCCAAAGCTTAATAATTATTTGATCTAGCTTATGTTGACATTTGCGGAATTAAGTACTTAAAACAGGTGTATGTCTGAGTTTATTTTTATCTATTTAAGTTCTTTAATTTGATTTCTTTCTGCTAATATTAGACACACATAACAACCATATAATGTAGAAAATAAACATCAACACATAACAACAAATTTAATCTAGGAGTTCACCCGAATATCGTGGGCTACATCTCCTTGAGCTTTTGTCAATTTGATTTGGCTCTTTGGGATTATGGCTTCAATTTTTTTACAAGTTCCACACTCAACTCCAATGGTTATTGACTAAACCAATGGGCTTAGAAAACATATATATCCCTATAATGGATGTCATCATTCTGCAAACAAAACTGAGATCCCTTGGACTTGATTCCTTCAATTAGTTCACTAAGCTTCCCCAAGCTTCTTGATGGTAAAAAATCCTTCAGAATTCTTCAACAGTTCATGAAACATATTCTACTCTCTCTAGCACATATCAAACACCAACAATTGACTATTCATTTTCTCAAAATGAGCACTGCATCCCCGATCTAAGCCTTCCTCCACGGATGGCACTAGGCTACCTCAAAATTCCCTATAGCATCTCGGCCTTTAAAAGTATTTAGATGCTTCTGTAAACCATTGCAATGGATTCATAAGGCTCATTACAGTCAGGAATGATTGTTGGTTCACTAAGAATGGATACTGGTAGCTCCTGCAACTACCTCCAACCCCTGGTGGCCCTGAGCTCCAAAATCTCCCTGGATGAAAATCTCCTTGATGATAGCTTCTTCAGCTTCTCTAGAATATTCCATTGGCTTCAGAAGGCCTCAATTAGCCTAGCCAACCTCTTTTTTCACTCTCTTAGGTTGAAAATCCCTTCTGGAGTGCATTTGGATAGTTTCTCCTAGAAATACTCCACTAATTTTGGCTAAATGGAGTTAACTGTCACTAAATTTGGAAAATTCTTCCTTTTTTTCTACTCTGCTAAAATTAACCATCGGGATGACTATTACCATGACCATTGGGCGTGCATGTGAGTGGTTATGACCCTAACAGTTAGGGATAAGGTTGATCGTTACCGAAACCGTCGGCGCATGCACATGGAACGAATAATCCATCGGTTAGGGATAAGGCCAACGGTTAATGCGTAAACCGTGAGTGGTTCATTGGGAACTGGTGGGGATGTGAACATTCTTTGCAGGACCACTGGCATGTAAGACCACTGGCAGTCCCAACCTTCAAACGATTGACCGTCACAACTTAAATGCAAACCACAACCCATAACTGTTAAGAAACAATGCATAGGAGAGGTGGTAGTGCATTGGGCTAGTGTGTCAGAGGTCATGGGTTCGATCCCCCCAGACCCAACATAATTTTACATGACCATTATAGGTCCATGTGGCGGCCTCTGGGCTTGCCATGTGTCAACACTTGATTGGTCAACCAAACAAGAATATTCTAGAGAATATTCTGGGGAATATTCTTTTTTTTAATATTTCCCAAAAATCAATTGTTCTTGAAATTTGGAGTTTACTGGACTTTTTCAAATGGCGATAACTTCCTCATATGGTGTCAGTTTTTCGAATCGGTCATGGCATCAAAATCAAGAAGACGAGATCTATCTGATCTAAACATTTAGCTATCATTAAGGTGCTGGATCAATATCTGATCACTCCTCCCCATTGGGAATCTTTTGGACCCCAAAAGAATAATATACTGATCTAAACAGTAGATGAGAGTACCGTACCCTCTTGTTTAAGCCTTCATACACTTGCTTGCATGGCTAGTGCCTTTGAACCAAAACTCGAAGGTAGTTGACATTTCCCTTCCTAGATGCACTTGTCATCCTGTTAAGAATTGTCTTCCTTGAACTCATTCAAAATTGAGAGAAGGTAGATGAACATCGCTTCCAAGCCACTTCCATGGCAACCTTTGCTGCTACAAATCTACTTCAGCAGGGAATGTCAAAGTACAAGAAAATAACTTGACGACATAAATTATTGCTTTACCAAAAGAAACAAATTTCACATCATGTGAATCATCATCATGTCTTTACATCTTGTGTACAAATGATCGACTAAATCACAAGCCAACAAAAACATTCCCTTTCAACAATTGACCCTTCAAGTCAAGCATGTACAAAAAGAATTTTAATGATTCTTTTAGAAAGATGAAACATTTCATCAGCATCTCCCTTTTACAATCCTAGAGACCAAATCAACTTTCCCAAGTCGACATGACATTACGTGCATGTTTAAATAAAACAATATGATGGTCAATAGCTTTCCATCAAGTCAATTACGTACATGTTCAAATACAAGGAAGTGATTAACATCCCTATGTTCATACATTCCATCCTCATGCATGTATTCAATTCTTCAATGTTCCCTTAAGTACAATCATAAGCACAAGCTCCTCAATCACATGTACATGTACTTTAAAAGCTGAAATGAAGATAATTTTTCTGCAATAAAGTGAGTCTACATACTCAACTTTTCCATCTTGCAATTTGCATTACATTAGGAAAGAAATGCAAATTGATGTGACACATTTCTTTTCACATCAAAAGACATGTAACTTTAATTAGATAATAACTCTAGCCATTTCTTACCAATCCACACCAAAGGTGCTTCCTTTAACTGCACATCGACTTCAACATGTGGATCATCCTGAATCACATCGATTATTGAAACTTCCTTTCCATTCTTTCCATACTCTTTTTCCACTTTCTTCAAATTTTGTGGAAGCATTGTTGGATTCAGAGTCCAACACTTTTCAACAACATGTCCTTGCTTATGGAAATAAGTACAATACATATTCATCTTCTTGATAGCATAATTTGCCTTGTCCAATGGACCTTTGGCTTCTTGCCTTCTTTCCTTCAAAAGTTTCCTGTATGTGGTCATTCTCTTCCAACATCTAGAAACAGTATGGTTAACCAAACCACAAAAGGAACATGCAATTCTTTTCCAATGCTCATGTGGAAATTTACCATGCTTAACATAATCAAAATAAGTGTGATTGAAATCATATTTATACCTTTCTCTTTCACCTTCATTACCTTCATGAGGAGGTGAGTCAAATGAAGAAGTAGCTCCCTTTGGAACACCATCAATCTCTTCAATGCTTTTAGAGCTTTCAAAACTTTCTGGTTCAAGTGTATGCTTATGTACACCTTCTTCCTACACATGGTATTTCAAACAATTGCATTCCCCAAGAATACAATCTTTACAAACTTGAGGTAGCGAACCTGAAATGAAACTCCTTCTAGGAATTATTTCAATTGCCTTCTAATCTGCTTTGGAACTTTCTCCATAAGATTGTCCATACCCAAGAACCAAATACTTAGGCCTTTCTTCAACCATTATTGGCTCAACAATTCCTTGTGTATGTTTGTCCAATCCTTTTCCTTCATAGCCCGTTTTGGACATTAACTTGGACCCTATGCCACTTGTATGTTTTTCAGAAGAACCAACATAAACATTCTTAGAGGAAATTGAAGACAAACTAGAATTGTTTTCCTCTTCTTCAAGCTGATACTTGACTAAGGCTTCTTTGGCAGCAAGGAGCTATTTCTCCAACTCATGCATCCTTTCCATATCCATATTTGCAATATGAATTTTTCTCTCCATTTCCTGCAATTTTTTAGAAAGCAACTGCTTCTCTTCCTTCATGGAATTCAACTGCTCTTGAAGTTCAGTGCTCATTTCTCTCACCATGTCCATCATGATGAACAAATATTGCTTCATGTCTTCATGAAAGAATCTTGTGAAAGAGGAGTATTTGGAAAAATCACTTGTAGAAGTTGTCATCATCAAAATGAACAAAATCACTTCAACAAAATTCACAAAGCTTTCAGAGAACTAATGACAAATTTCTGAATTAAATGGCAGTAGAATCAAATTCTCATTCAAATAGCCTTTTGCAAACAAACCCTCTTATGCTTCAAGGATTGTCTTGAGGTCCTTTGGGTAAGGATAATTACTTCAGCCCTTCTTCCTTCTTGTCATCTCCTAGACATAGCTTATCAGTAGCTTTCCCTTCACCTTTGCAAACTCAAACAATAGTCAGTTTACAAGCAATCAAATAGTAGAATTTGACTATTTGAACACATTTCAAACAAGAAATATTTTTCTATGTCAATCAAGAATCCTGCTCTGATACCACCTGATCTGAAATAAGGGTTTAACATCTTGTTTCACTTACAAGAACCTCTCACTCCAAAGCTTAACAATTATTTGATCTAGCTTATGTTGACATTTGCAGAATTAAGTACTTGAAACATGTGTATGTCTGAGTTCATTTTTATTTGTTTAAGTGCTTTAAGTTGATTTGTTTATGTTGATATTAGACACACATAAAAGCCATATAATGCGACAAATAAACATCAACACATAACAACATATTCAATCTAGGAGTTCACACGAATATCATGGGCTATGTCTCCTTGAGCTTCTATCAATTTGACTTGGCTCTTTGGGATTATGGTTTAAATTATTTTACAAGTTTTACACTCAAATCCAATGGTTATTGAATGAACCAATGGTCTTAGAAAACCATCTATATCCCTGTCATGGTTGTTATCATTCTGTAAACAGATCTGAGATCCCTTGGACTTGATTCCTTCAATCGGTGCACTGAGCTTCCCTGAGCTTCTTGATGGCACAAAATCCTTCAAAAATTTTCAACTGTCTTTGAACCCTCTTCTACTACCTCCAACACATATCAAACATCAACAATTAACTATTCATTTGCTCAAAATGAGCACTGGATCCCCGATCTAAGCCTTCCTCCACGGATGGCACTAGGCTGCCTCAAATTTCCATGTAGCATCTTGGCCTTTAGAAGTCTTCAGATGCTTTTGTAACCCATTGTAATGGATTTATAAGGCTCATTATAGTCAAGAATAACTATTGGTTCACTGATAATGGATACTAGTAGCTCCTACAACTGCCTCCAACCCCTAGTGGCCTAAGCTCCAAAATCTCCCTGGATGAAAATCTCCTTCAAGATGGCTTATTTAGCTTCTCTGGACTATCCCATTGGCTTCAAAAGGGCCCAATTAGCCTAGCTAGCCTTTTTTTTCACTCTCTTAGGTCAAAAATCCCTTCTAGAGTGTATTTAGATAGTTTTTCCTAGAAATACTCCAATAATTTTGGCGAACTGGAGTTAACTGTCACTAAATTTGGCAAATTCTTCCTTTATGTTTGCTCCGCTAAACATAACCATTAGGCTGACTATTACCATGACTATCGGCCGCACATGTGAGTGTTTATGACCCTAGAGGTTAGGGATAAAGCTGACCATTAACGGAACCATTGGTGTGTGCACATGGAGCGGTTGATCTGGTAGTTAGGGATAAGGCCGACGGTTAATGCACAAGCCGCGTGTTGTTCGTTGGCAACCAGTGGGCATGTGAACATTCTTTCTAGGATCACTAGCAGGTAAGACCCCTCACGGTCCCAACCTTCAAATTTCTAACCGTTACAACTTAAATGCAAACCGCAACCCATAACTATTAAGAAACAGTGCATAGCAGAGGTGGTAGCGCGCTGGGCTACCATGGTCACGGGTTCGATCCCCCCGAACCAAACTTAATTTTACATGACCATTCTAGGGCCATGTGGCAGCATCCGGGCTTGCCACGTGTTAGCACCTAATTGGTCAACCAAACAAGAATATTCTAGGGAATATTTTGGCGAATATTCCAAGGAATATTCCTTGGAATATTCTTTTTTAATATTTCCCAAAAATCAATTATTCTTGAAAATTGCAGTTTACTAGACTTTTTCAAATGGCGATAACTTCCTCTTACGGTGTCAGTTTTTCGAACTGTTCACAGTGTCGAAATCAAGAAGATGCAATGTATCCGACCATTTAAGTTCAACACTCATTTGAAAACATTGAAATTTGAACTATCATTAAAGTCCTGGATCAATATCTGATCATTACCACAAACCAGAATTGGTTTGGATCCTCATTTCCCAAACCTTTGAACACCTGAAACTTCACTGCGGTGGTGGTGGATGTGGTACGGGTGAATATGGAGGTGATGGTGGTGAAGTTGGTGGGGGCGTGGGTGGAGGTGGTATTCGCAGAATTCTTTGCCTTATCAGATGGATCCCACTTCGTGATGATACCTTCGTGAGCTCTTCCTCGTCCCCTCGTGAAGATGAAATCAAGGGGCTAGTTTCTGGTCCCTTATTTCCTTCATTCTTGTAAGCTTTTCCACCTCTCGTAGCCTCGAACATTAAGGTAACTACATAACCCTCTTTTCCCAAAATAGCATTTTAATCCAAGTATTCAAAGACTTTACATACTTACCTCACAACCCTTTGAGGAAGCGTTGCTCTGCCTCGTTGTAGCTAACTGAGGTGTCGATGACGAACTCAGTAATGAATCCTACTATAATCTGATCAAGTCAATGATCAATGGTGCACACCATCTTATCCTCTAATGCTTCCAGCCTTTGAATTAACTCTGGGGTCCACTCAATAGGACCGTCAAGTTTCCACCTTCCTTGGCTATCTGCTAGCTTTGCAATCCACTTGTATAGCTCAGTAGGGAAGGACACGAAGAATATTTCATGGATCTCCATGTATAGGTAGCAGTCTAACCACTCTTCTTTTGATAGTCATGCGTTCCTATTCTTCTGAGCTGCGAACTCATGAATTCTTCTATCCAATAAACCTTCAATTTCCTTCTTAGTTGGATTCTAGTGATACGACATCAAACATCTCTATGAAGATTCTGGTCTCGATAATGGAACCATTTTTTGGCTTGAGGGGGCCTGACCTAGGTTCAGACTCATTTAGCCAAACAAATCCCTACACTACTAGCCCTTTCGGTATCAGCCTGCGGAGCATGGACTGAAGTCTCACCCGAAGCAGTATTGTGGGATGCTCGAACCAAGTTTCCCCACCCTTGAGATGTTTTTTTTGTCGATTTAGTCCAACTAGGCCTACATTCACACAGGCTACTTCGTGCACTATTCTAACCTTCAATACCTTCGCGATTAGTTATAATTGTCTTTCGTGCAACCCTAACCTGGGGCTGAGATGCTTTCGTGCTGCTATGGTAGCAACGTGCATTATTTCCCCAAACTACACCGCGAATCTTACTTATCTTCTTCATATGTTAGTTAACTTCGTGTAAACAACTATTCTATCTCATATTCACTTAATCAACAAATTCATATATATTCGTGCATCATATAAACAATAGATTGCAATTTATGCCCAATATATTCAATGCGTAAAACAAGAAATAAATACACAAAATTGATATGAAACTTCTCTTTATTAATACTTCCAACTGTTACAGACTCGAATCACCCTTCACACTTAGCTACAGAGCCTTCTCCTACTATATGACCCAAAACTAGACTTTACTCCACAGATACGACTCAACTATTCTTCCTTCTTGTCTTCATTAGATTAGATTATATGCCTTAACTACTTAGAGCCTCACTCTATTTATACAATCCCATGGTCCGCAGACCATCGGTAGATCTCTATAGCCAACATTACATTAACAAAATTGAGGGCAAACAACCCTATGACTCTTTTGCAAGCTATGCACTCTACGCCCACAAAATGCAGAGTCTTTACATCGGAGTTCACAATTCTTGACCAAAATCTGGGCTCTAAGCCCCAAAACTTCCCTTAGGGGATCCTACAGCCAACTGGCCCCCCAAAAAAACATCATGACTCGCCCTCAAGTCACTTTGTCGATGTAGAGACATTTGCGCAAAGACCTCCCAATTTTGTCTAGATCACAACAAGATCGGCAACACACTGAGTGGCTACCTGTTGTACTTCCTTGACATGCTATTCAGAGACTGTTGTGGCTGAACTGCTGCCATGAACCTTTTCTTGTGTTCCTTGCAGCTATGCAAGCTTTGCTTCAATGGAGGTTGTAATGATATATGCTGCATGTGATGCAGGAAAGTGTTCCCTCTGTGGACAGAGGCAACCCCTCTAGCCCTAGAGTGGGTCTAGTCACAGCAATGATAGATCAACAATAGATTTCCTTAAACAGACATAGTTGGAGGCCTACCTCAACTGGTGGTCGATGGAGTTCCATTGCGCTACTCCATCTTTGACTTCCTTCTCCTTAATGAGTGATCGACCTGAAAAAATACAAAGGGAATACAACAAAGCACGTAACTGGAAAACAACAATGATCTATTTACTCACAAAGTCAAGAATTCATGAGCTATCAAGTAAATTACATACAAGACATAGGAAAACATCATTGATTGTATTAATAATGAAATAAGAGCAAGCTTACAACCAAAGTCTTGACGTCACAAGCCTTCTCAGGGGGTCCAACTAGTGTATTTCTCAAGCATTCACTCTTTGAAGATGGATCTCCCAACATTCAAAATCTCTCTCTCACTCATATGTTTTAACACAAAGTTAAGGGCACTTCACAACCTTCCACAAGCTATCAACAATTCCACACTTGTCACACCCACACCAGCTATCTATCAAACTCAAAAGCACTAAAAACACTGTTCAAACTAAGAAATTACCAACTAGTTGATCATATCAAAGGTGAGTGTTTAAATAGGAGAAGGAGTCTCCATGAAAGGTGGAAGAGAGAGCTTATCCCCAAGGAAGGTAGCACATATGATGACACTTCCATACCAGAGGAGGAAGGGCGACACAAACTATGCCAACAACTAGGTCTGGAGACATCTAGAAGGCCGACAGTTGGAAAGAATTCACCCAATTTGGATCATCACGAGTTTATAACTAAGCTTCAGCACTGACATCGCTAGTAGGTAATGTAGCTAGTCAAACCGTCACTAAAGATAGCATATAGCCTCGTGTCAGAGCATGAAATTGGACTGTCGTGGGAAACATATGTACTTCCACACTGAAGTGTGGCTGGACTATTTACGACCACTATCCATCGCGTATATTAAGTCCATTCTCGCGATGAGGCAGAAAAATTAGGAAAAGTGGGTGAATTGGCAACATAAGAGAGCATTTGTTTAGTATGATCATGTTTTACTTGGACACATGACATAGTAGAAGGACTGGGGTGAAGGCAGTGACAAATTATTGTGTAACAGATGCCCCCTAAAGTATGATGCCTAAGAGAGTGTGAGGGGTGAAATGCTTTACGAAACTGACTGAGCTGGAACACCATCTAGAAGAACCTGTAAGCACAAGTACAACTGATATCTTTGATAGTGAAATACATGTAGTCTAGGCATGGGCGCAACCATCCAAAAGACATACGAACTAGGTCTATGGTATGGATGTAGCCATCCAGCTAGTAAGACCATATATAATGACAAAGGTATGGTCGCAGCCATCCATGTAGACTCAGGTATGGTCACAACCATCCATTAGTGAGTCATGTAATCACGAAGCAATCCACGCAGCCCGAACATGTGTAATCTAAGTTCGGGGTCTTGAAACCCAACTGATCATAGTACAAGTTCTATCATGTGAATAGATGCGCTGAGGTCAAGCATGATAGAAAGTCTCTTGATTACCGGTCGATGATGAAAACCATTAACAAGCACGAGAGAAACCACCAATAATGCCAATGGTTCTCAAGGTACTGTCTAGTACAATCCAAGAAGTGTGAAGAGTGAGCTGAAGTTGAACACTCGTGGAATCACCCAAACGACGACCAATGATAAAAGTCAACCTTCAGGTGCAAAGAACTTGCCATTGAGGCATGCAAGCTCCAAGGTACCAACGAGGATCTCTAGATCGGTCTCTTGGATAATGAGCTGATGTCGAAAAGAGATGATATGTCGCAGGAGGGCCATAATGTTTCCCCCATCAATGACATGATATAGGGAACAAGTGGTAGATGGCGAAACAGAGTATCAGAGGAGGAGGTAAGGATGCAAACTACAGAAGGATTATACTCTTGAACATGTCAACAACACGACTCCAAAGGGTGGCAACATTCAGGTACCAAGGGATCAGAGGCTTGATGGAGACAGCATGGATCAGATGGAATGAGGCTAAATGGCAACCCAAACCCCGGAAGGCCAAATGATGATGTATGGATATCCCAACCCGACAAGAAGCAAAAGTGTCGATGTTCAAGAGTGACTAGCTGCCATAGATAATCAATGATGATTTCCAATTTTTCCCCCACCATTACTGGAAAGTACCCCAATTATTTTTTAAAACAAGCTTGAAGGGGATAGCATGTGCTTGTAATATAAGTTTGAGCTTTAGTCGAATCCAACCTAGTAATATTTTAACGATCCCTAGGGAGGAGAAGCTCGAGTCTCGTCATGGTGACGAGTCCAATGTCGTCAGGGTTTAACGAGTTCAACATAGGTAAACCTCGGAGTATTTTTCATGTTTAGGGAGTTTGAAAAAGACATGGAAAATAAAACTCTAGGGGGGGTCCTTTTCGTAGATTTGTGTCCCTTGAGCCCAAAAAAATTATAAAATAATACTCGAGAGAACCACTTGATCATTGCGACCAAGGAGTACCTTTCGTAATTAGTGACCTCGATCCGAAAGAGTAGAAAAGAGATTGAAGACACATCATTTCATAACCAATATCAGAGTTGAAATGAAAAAAGTCTGGAAATCTTTTCGTGTTTACACGGTCGGAACAGAGCTTAAAGCAGACCGCCTTTTTATTCCGTTTAACAAGTCAAAGAGGAAAAACTCAGCAGTCTTTTCATATTTTACGAGTCAGAAAATAGCTTACAGGAGACTCATCCTAGAGGAACGAGTGGTATAAAGGGTAGCAACTAGTTCTAGAAAAGGAGGAACTGCTCAAAACATGTCATGGTCAAGAGGCTAGCTAATAAAACCACTCATCACTGTGGTTCCTCAGGAAAGGAAAAACAACCAAGTGAAAGCATATGATCAGCCAAAGAGATAGTGGCGATGGAATGAAACAACCAAGGCTCATCTAGCAAATTTAGTAGATAAACAACAATCACGAGATGTAAATCAGGTATGGGTTCATTTTTACATAAGCTTGAACCATGGAGAACTCTGTTTGGATTTGGTTTCATGTTTACACAAGCTTGAAATGAAAAACTATGCTTGTTATGAGTTCGCATGCCCCCAGGCATAATGATGCAAATCGAGGTACATGCCCCCGAAGCTTCATTACATTCAATGAGGTGGAAGGAATGAAGGTTCACTTTCGAGATCTTGGAAAGACTCGGCTTAGATTTTATGAGATATTAGTTAAAGACTCGATTTGGAAAGGGAGTTGTTTCATTTTTTAATGAGGTTGACATAAGATCAAGAACTTTCCTCAAGACTCCTTGTTTCATTTATTAATGAGCTTTACACAAGGTCAGGAACTATGCTCATCACCCCTCTTTTCATTTCTTAACGAGGTTGAGATAGGAACAAACTATCCTCATTACTCTTCGGTTCATTTTTTAACGAGGTTGACACAGGAACAAACTATCCTCGTACACCTTGTTTCGTTTTTTAACGAGGTCGACACAAGATCATAACTATACTTGGGAAACCTGGTTTCATTTTTTAACAAGGTTGAGATAGGAACAAACTATCCTCGTCACTCTTTGGTTCATTGGCCATATGAGAACATGGCTCCCAAGAGGTCTTCATGGGATTGAAGGGGTGCACTCTGGGAGGAATACATGTCATGAGGCACTAATGACAGATCGGGTTCCAATGCCCCCAATAAATGATGTACGAGACCATCTGCATGATCATCAGCAGAGGCAGAGATAGAATGGATAGCCACATAATTGAGCTGTGGCAAAGAAGGTATTGCTTGCGAGCAAGAACCGATAGGGGATGACAGCTGTGCAGGAGGCACCGGGGGACTAAAGAACAATAATTGATCTATGGTCATCACTCTTCTGTCATGTGGAAAACAAACCACATGAAAAATTGAAGAGAGGAGGGCCCCAATGGCATAAACATAGTCACGGGGAAGGAGAAGACTGAAATCTAAAGCACCTTGGACAACCATGATGTCTATATAGACGATTTTTCCCCCAAAAGTAACAAGAAACTTTGGGAGGACCCTAAAGGTTGACTGGTTCCCCCGTCAAATGCCAACAGATTCTGCATGACCGGCACAAGCTATGGGGAGCCCAAAGCTTGCCAAGTAGTGAAAGGCATGAGATTAACTGACGCACCCTCATCCAAGACAGTGCCAGGTACTACCTTATCATAGGCATGTACTGTAATATGGAAAGGCACATAGTATGGAAGGCAAAATGCAGTCAAATGACTCTAGTCGAAGGAAACGACCAAACTACTTGGTGGGGGAATCGTACGATTGCCCCCCTGCTCTACAGCAACCAAAGAAGGACCCTCCTGACCAGCGGGGATAGGAGGGTCATTTTCAGACTCAAGAGAATCTAGCGAGACGATAAGAACATGAGCATGACACTCTTTCGAAACAGAGTGATCAATAGGTGGTGAACCCAAGTTGACACTCTCTTCAACCAATGGTTGGTCTTGAATAGGCTTAGCATAGCCATGTTTGGAAAGAGGAGGACAGACAAGAGAAGAATCTAAGTCAATCTCTTGGTCGACGGGGAAAGGGTCTGAAGAGAGCCTCTGATAGCCAACAGGAAGCTAGGGTGAACAAGCTGTAAGACTTTCCAAAACGGTGGAAGCTTTATCCATGAGCAGACAAAGGTGAAGGGGATGGTTGCCTTCACATAGCTTACAGGGGAATCGAACCTTCCCTTTCTTCTTACCATTGCTATTTAATAGGGTAGCATCGCCATGAGATTTAGAGGACAATGAGGGATGAGCCGGATTGTGGGACCATACTTCTAAGATCCTAGGAATGCCAGGACAATCATGAAGAAGATGGTCACCCTTGCACAATTTACAAGGAAAAATAACCTTCCGTGGAGGAGCAGAAGGTGTTATAGCCTGAGACGTACTTGGAGCAATAGTTGCACAGGTGGCCTCGCTCTTATTGGACTTCTTCTTCATCTTCATCTTCTTCTTCTTCTTCTTAGTCTCCTGGTTACTAGATGTGAAACTTTCACTAGGCGAAGGAGGAGAGGAGGAGGAAGAAATAGGGGAAGAAGGCGTAGGCTCAACCTTGGAATCATTGTGTCGTGGTTTAGACGAAGAAGATGGTGAATAAGGAGTCATGACGCTCGGGACCACCGAGGTTGAAAATAACCACATGAGAAAACTGATGGTTAACCTAGGCAAAGACAATGTTTCCATATACGGAGCACCAACATTTCCAAATGGAGGAAACAGACCAGGATTTCCATCTGGGGGAAGACCTTGGCCGGTAGACTTAGGGAATGTTTCCATTGAGAACGAGCCTGAAAAATAGTCTTATCACAACCAAGAACTCGAACTGTTACCGGGAATATTTCGTGGGCAGTAAATTTTATGACACAGGAACAAAACTTGACCTTTTCATGTTTCAAGAGTCAAGAAAAGAACAAAAAGGTGACTCTATCTCTTTCGAGGTTTAATGAGCCTGAAAGGACAAGTGCTCAGATGGAACTTTTCTTTTAAGGAGTCCGAAAAGGAATGAAAGTGACTACTCTGGAGAAACTAGGCAAAAGGTTTACCAAACAACCCGTAAAATTGCATATACACCTTGGTGATCATATGAAAACCAAGGACTTTCTATATGGCAGTCAATCTTCCCGAATGCTGTGTTCAGTGCATTACGATTTACAAGGTAGTAGACACAGCTTCCTAAGGATATAGGATGATAACCTAGTGGGGTCTCCCAACATATACTTGATGGTATGTGGTAGCACAATTCCGTACTAGACCGCTATTGAGTCACAGAAGGAGGAATCACCCAACCTTGAGTGAAAACAATAGTGACTAGGTTTAGTGATGCTAGAGCATGTCTCTAGCCTAGACCTCTAAGTAATGAGCGTTATGTTCCAATGTGTTGTTAGGTTTATTCAGTTCATTTTAAAGTTTATCTTGAATTATGTTTCAGTTTTCAGGCCTTGCCAAATATATATAACAAAACCTAGGATGTAGCTAGAATGAACGGAATATCCTTTTACTTCAATGAACACCTACCTACAAGAGGGTAGAGAGATCATTCCAAAACCAAGAAAACCAAGATAAGAAAATGTAATCACTCAATGCATACAGACATCAATCCCTACAGTGCATTGATACTCCTAATGAGAGATTTTATCATTTGCTTTCCAATATGCAACCTTGAAATGCAAATTCACTTTCACTTTCATATACTAAATGAATGCAGTCTTTTGATTTTGACGTTTTAAATTTAAAAGAAACAAACAGGAAAGCATGAAGAAACTGGTCGATCCAAACAATCGTGATCTATGTTTGGTAGTGAAAAGAAATCGAATCAATACCAAAGATTGGTCCAATAATCATCACTAAAAATCAACCAGAAATAAGCAAAGGGGAAGGCTCAATCAAACCAACAAGAAAGTTGTAAATGAACCTTGGGAAAACCAGAAACCAAGCCAATTGATATAAGAACTTGAAAGAACGAACTAGGTCACACAGGAAAAAAATGCAAGATTCATTCAATAGAGCCAAAGAAAGAGTGTCTTAACCATAAACAGTGAAAAACAAGCTACTGAGAAAGAGAAAAAAAGCAAGGGATCAACAGGACTGGTGAACTTAGGAGGCAGAATTGAAAAAATCAATTCTACAGGAATCGTTGTGAGGACAACACAAGTAACTAGCACTGATCAGCAACAAGCTGTAGCAATAGAGTGACGTTGTCATAGAAGTACACGTCTTTCTCGTGACATACCGATTTCAGGAGTCGTTGTGACTATGCGATGGTATTCAGCGACACACAAGACTTTACAAAAGAGTGAGCGCAACGTCGGTGCAACTGTTAAACTATTTTCCGCAATGATGTTAAAACCAATGATAAACAAACAAAAAACTCCAAAAAAAAACTAGTCAATTTGACAGACAATAGAGGGATTCCCCAGATCGATCTAGGTGACCCAAAAGACTGATAGTTAACCCCTAAAACTCAAGAGAGACCAAATCAAAAAAAAAAAAAAAAAAGAGAAAATAAGAGAAGAACATAGGACAAACGTCCCTAGTGGAGTCACCAACTTGTGATGTAGGAAAGTGTTCCCTCTATAGACAGAGGTAACCCCTCTAGCCCTAGAGTGGGTCTAGTCACAACAAGGACAAATCAATAATAGATTTCCTTAAACAGTCATAGTTGGAGGCCTACCTCAACCGGTGGTCGATGGAGTTTTGTTGCACTACTCCAACTTTTGCTTCCTTCCCCTCAATGAGTGATTGACTTGAAACAATGCAAAGGGAATACAACAAAGCACGTAACCGGAAAACAACAATGATCTATTTACTCACAAATTCAATAAGTCATGAGCTATCAAGTAAATTACAAACAAGACATAGGAAAACATCATTGATTGTATTAATAATGAAATAAGAGCAAGCTTACAACCAAAGTCTTGACATCGCAAGCCTTCTCAGGGGGTCCAACCTGTGTATTTCTTAAGATGGATCTACCAACATTCAAAATCTCTCTCTCACTCATATGTTTTAACACAAAGTTAAGGGCACTTCACAACCTTCCATAAGCTATCAACAATCCCACAGTTGTCACACCCACACCAGCTATCTATCAAACTCAAAAGCACTAACAGCACTGTTCAAACCAAGAAATTACCAACTAACTGATCATATCAAAGGTGAGTGTTTAAATAGGAGAAGGAGTCTCCATGAAAGGTGGAAGAGAGAGCTTATCCCCAAGGAAGGTAGCACATATGATGAAACTGCCATACCAGAGGAGGAAGGATGACACAAACTATGCCAACAACCAGGTTTGGAAACATCCAGAAGGCCGACTTCATCACGAGTTTATAACTAAGCTTCAGTGCTGACATCACTAGTACGTAATGTATCCAGTCAAACTGTCGCTAAAGATAGCAGATAGCCTCGAGTTGGAGCATGAAATCAGACTGTTGGGAGAAATAGATGTACTTCCATGCTGGAAGTGTGGTTGGACTATTTACAACCATTGTCCATCGCGTATATTAAGTCCATTCTTGTGACGAGGTAGAAAACTTAGGAAAAGTGGGTGAATTGGCGACATAAGAGAGCATTTGTTCAATATGAACATGTTTTACTTGGACACATGACATAGTAGAAAGACTGGGGTAAAGGTAGTGACAAATTACTATGTAACACCGCATCAATCCATGACTGTAAGCATGCCTTCAAAATGGCTTCCTTATGTCGAGCAGCATCTACATGTTCCTTGAATCCTCGTGAGCCTCTATGTAAGGGTAATCATTTGCATGGTCCCTTTTACTTTGTCATATTTTTGCTGTAGCTCATATGCCTCTGTCTCTAGGCATTGTATGTTTGGGTCCTCCTGCATGGTAGTGAGAACCTCGTATGATTGCTCAAACAGCTTTGTGCAGTCTGTCACTACACTATTAACCACCACTATTTTTAGTGTAATCGTGATGATGCACTATTCCTTAACCTTCGACAGAGTTGAAGGCTACGCCTTCAATTGTAGTTCAGTTATCTGAAGGTTCAGATCCAGTTGAACCCTTGGCATTTCTTCCATTGCCTCGTGCACCCCTACTGCTAATTTCTGGATGCGTGCCTCCACTAGTTCTTATGCTTCGATTGCCAACTCTGGGACACCCTGGCAGGCTTCCTCCACCACCTGCATGATCTGTCTGTTATGTGTCACTACCTCGTCATGCTGCAAGCTCAATTGTTAAGTGTTGATGCGTTGCTAGCTAATTACCTGGAGTGCGTGACCCTCCCTGGCTCGTAGTTTTGTAGTGATTCCATCCTGCAAAACATAGAGCATCTCCCGAGGGAGTGCAACTACGTTTAATCCGATTCCCTTCAACCCTTAGAACATAGGCCTATTGGCCTCATTTTCTATAAAGAGTACTCCATCTGGCAGCACTATGGTGTTGGGTCATCCTGACACACTGCATTTCCTTAGTTTTATTTGTGCCTACTCTGAGGTTGGTTGACACAGTGCCAGCCTATGGAATGCACACCTACAACTCTTGTATCTATGTCTGGAGAGCCCCCAGCACCATCTGGTGGTCCTCCTCAAACTACTGGAGGGCCTCCATGGTGACGTCCCTCACCGTCTTGCCAATGCTGTGTAGGTGTCCCTTAGTGATGGTGGTCGGGTCAAACAAAGTCTTTGAAGCCTTAGACTTCTTTCACAGCCCTACCTGCTCTCTTGAGCATGAAGGTTTCAGCTGGGTGGACATTGTTTATGGGTCCGTGCCACCTTTCTCTATATTTGTCTTTGACTCAGGCGAAGGAAACTTCTGTCCTTTGTGCTTTTCCTCTGCTACCTTTTGCTTCTCTTCCACCAACTTTGCAATGTCACGCGCCTCCTGGGACTTAGTTGCTGCCACTTCATTTCTACACTTTTTTGCGAATTGCACCATCTATAGTTTCACCTCTTCCTTTTTTTGTTGCACGGTGGACTTATTTGCTTCCATCATGGAGCTAGTTGGAGCATGCCACTCTAGCACCCACAACTCAAGGACCATGAAGATGATGTGGTCTATCATTAGATAGAGTAGCTCACACCACGTCTTCGCGGGGTCCTTCTGTGCCCTGATGTACACATGTTGGAAATCTACCTTGAACTTCGCAAATATCTATAGACTATTTTAGACCATGGGATATAACTGACTCTTGCGATTAATCTCCATTCTAATTTTGATCTCCATGAACACCCAAAATATTTTGATGTCTTTTATCCTTTGTGCATCCCTAGTTGCCCATAGCGAAGCGTACTTCGCTGCCTCCAAAATGTCCTATGTGATCATTGGGAATTGGCTGTCTTCAACCAATTCCCACGCCACCAATACTATGGACAATAGAAGCCATGCATAGTGAAAAAATTTCCCTGCTCCTATGCCTTGCGACAGTTCTCAAGGAACTCTGCACATAACTAGTTTTCCCAGTTGAACTGGACCCCTTCTGCACATTGCACTGCTAGTGAAACCATTGTACGGGCACCTCATCCGCGCGACACTTCTGCATAACCTTTCCTAACAATATTTATGTCGTGAATTTGAAGGCATGGTTTTTGATGATGGAAATGGCTTACCCTCTCCTCTTTTTCTCCAGCTTAAACTTCTTCTTCATGGCCTCCGTGATGGCCAAGTCATCACTCTTGCCCTCCGAAATTTTTGTTGGATCCTCCCCTTTGCAAGGGAGACAGGAAATTCTCTGAATCAAATGGTCTATGATGGGGATGGGCTCCTCCAGCCACAAGCACCCATCATGCACCAAGCAGAGCAACTGCCTGATGACAAAAATGGTCACTAGGGCACGATGGTAATGGGACACCTAGAGCAGGTTTAACAATACTTCCTTCTCCACACCTCTCAGCCATTTACGCGGCTTCAATTGTATGATTCTAGTCGGCGCATTTTTCTTCTGGCGCATTAGCTACGTGGTTACCAAATGTCAGAACTTCTTGTGATCCACGAGATCCCAGTCTTCAAATTTTAGTACAGGCACTCACTCCAGGTGCGCTCCTTCAAAATAATGTCATCAGGGAGTAGCGGAGTATGTAGAGAGCTTTTCTCTCATCTATATCTTTGGGCACCTTTGCTTTACTCTTCCGTGGAGGAACATATGCAGGCAACCTAGTAAGAGGGTCCGCACCTTAGGTTTCAACCTCCATTTCTACATTCTCCTCCTCTACCAGGATTTCTTCAAATTATTCCTCCTCATCAACCTCCAAATTGCTAGCCTTCCCCTTGTCTTCCATGGTAAGCCTACTCCTTAATGAATTCCTAGGGGATACATGCACTGGTACCATAGCCTTCTTATCTTTCTTGGGTCTCAGAGTGCATGGTGATTTAGGGATTTTTACAACTATCCCAACACTTTCAGGGGCTTCTACTTCCGTAATGGACTGCGCGGCTTCCTAAGTGGTCATTGCGCTGGTATCCATGGCTTCCTCAGGTGCTTCCATAGTGTGATTCCACAATTTTTTTAACAACTTGGGTAATTGCTCAAGCAACAAATTTTCCTTCATAAGATCGAACAATTCTGGGTTCATGAATGTTTGGGTGTGAAACAACTTAGTTCTTGAATTTCCAAGTGTTGTTTGCTGGACATCCCTGTGTAATTTATAGTGCCTTTTGAATTTGAATTCGACTATGCCCCCCACATTCGATCCATTAATGCTCGATTGGTGGCAGAATTTCAAGAATCTAGCCCATAAAGTTCACCTTAAATGCTTGCTTCCTGCTCCATTTGGTCTCAAACCAAGCATCACATCGTGAATAGTGAATCTAATGGTCATTTTCTAGCTGACCCGCGTGGAAGCGCAACTACCATTGCACTGTCGCAGACCCTGTGACACTTTGCTATTGCCTGTAGCCTTGACATTGTGCAACTCTCGGGAAGAGTAGTTTATAGTCCTGTTCCTCCTTTCAGCTGCCTAGAGCACTAAGACTATGCTTCTGTTGGCTAGTCAGATAGCCAGGTCACCTGTGTATGGCTTCAAATGACTACCATTTACGTTTCTTGATAAGAGTTATCCATTTAACTTTACCAACTAAACCGCGCCACCATCTGTGATCTCCTTAATAACATACGATCTCAGCCAATTCATTCTGAGCTTCCCTCGGGATTTATCAAACTTGATATGATATAGCAACACCAAATCATTCACCTTAAAGGTGCGCAACTTAATATGTCGATCGTGCTAGGCCTTTTCATGTTGCTTTTGTACCTGCTGGTGGAATCCAATGAAAAAGTATTCTTCTTTGAGCTCCTCCAACTGCACGAGCCTCTCCTCTAGGGCTCTGTGATCCATCATACTTGTGAGTGCTACTATGTGCAGACTAGGCATGATGTATTCCATAGGCATTACAACTTCTAATCCATAGACAAGCCTAAAAGGTGTATGTCCCGTTAGTTTCTTGCATGTCATCCTATAAGCCCATAATAATGTAGGTACGCATAGGGTCCAATCAATTCACTGTGCGTTGCATACTTTGTTCAGCGCGTTGCGTAACTTAGTGAACGCTTCTGTGTGATTTCTCTTTCTGCATAATGTCTTCCCAACATTAATAGCCATCTGTGAGCTCCCCCCCCCAACACATGCTTATTGACCAGGTCTTTCAACACGGAGTACATGTGCATATGCTCATGTTGGGGCTCCTTTCCATAGGCCTGCATCCTCGTGGCCAAATGTGTGCATGGATCATCCTGCCCATTGTACTTATCTATCAATCACACCCAAGGCTTCCCAAATCACATGCGCATCATTCCCCTAAATTTTCACCGGTCGTCAAAGCTCCATTTGTGCGTACCCCACCAACTTGTGGGTGTAGCCTGCAGTACCTAGTCCAAGGCCTCGAAGCATTGCTTTTCCAGCACCTCCCTTTCAAATTTATTCATGAAGGTATCTACCACACTTAGACCATCATAAGTAGCTAGGTCTCTTACCTCTGTCGATACATAGCATAGCGACCTTGCCATCATATTATAATTCAATGTAGTTACCTTATGCAACCGATTCTACCATTGCTCTATTTCCTCATCCAAATTTGAAGTACAGGAGCTTTCAAGATCCCATGCAATCCACCCATCTGTGGTAGGATTCACCCAATCCTGGTTTCGTGTTTTTATCTTATAGATGTAGTCCAAATCATTATCACTTTCATAGTCACACACCAACTTCGTATAACGTGATCCTTCAGCAGGGTCTATGGGTAGAATTACGCGTATTAACTTCTTTTCAAAAATCATTTTTCTCTTTTTCAGATTAATCACCCCGTTCATGTTAGTGGCCCAATCAATTCCTAAGAGCGTGGGTAGGGATCACTGTCATCAACAATCTCTATCACTTCAAAGTTTGCTAGTGCTCTCACTCCTTCAATAACCATGGTTATTCCCTGCAATCACTCCATGGGTCTTATTCTTTGTTGGTTCTCCATCCTTAGATGAATTGGAGACCACTACAACACACTTCACCCCATTCGTTCCCATTTCTGTTTCAGTAGAACATTCACATCTGATCCTAAATATAGGATGAACTGATCCATCTCATATTCTACAATCTATGTAGTTAGTCTCATCTCTCTTCCCTTTCTTGTCTTATGTTTTTCGATCTTCCAGACTATGCACGGTTCTCCTATCGCAGTCCTAGCACATTTGTTAATTAGTTTTCGTAACCCTTTCACTGCCTTAATTTCATGCAGTAACTTCATACATTTTCCCACCAATGTCATGAGCATAGATGGGTCCATCTCCAGCTCCATTCTATTTTCGCTTCCTGAAGGGGAGGCACCAGTGAAATTCTTCTTGGCTTCCACGAAGGTTTCCTGAGTGCGCTCCAAATCAAACTCTGCTTCTTTTGTTAGGGCTTTGTGAACCCAGGTATTATCCTGGCTATTTACCTTTTTCATCTACCATTGGGATTGTACTTTGAATCACAATGTTCACATTTGAATCTTCCTCGTGCAGCTAAGACCTCATCAACTACAAGTTCTAAGTCAGGGAAGGTAGTAGCACTCCTTTGTCACGTATCCTGGCTATCAGTGTAGGACAATATTTTGTCTCATGATCAAATAAGGTGCAATACAAGCACGATGTGCACATTGGATTCATGCAATCACGGGCATAATGTCCTGTCTCTCCACAATTTTAGCATATCAACTATCTGCAACCTCTTCTAGGTCCTCCTCTACCTCGGCCTCATTCGCACCCCAGAAATCCTATTTGTGCCATTCTTGCATTTTGGTCAAGGAGCCGCATTTCAGCCTAAACTCTGTAGGTGAGAATTCTATCCATCATTAAGTCATAGCTTCTACAAATGTGCTCATCCTGTCCCACTAACCCACAAAACTTGCAGAACAACTATTACGAATTTTGCGTATACTTTTGTAACAAGTGACAATTGTCCATGGCATATTTTCCTACTATTTGACCAATCACGCACAACAAATCTGGTTCCGCACTAGGTCCTACTTGTGCTTTTGGTCTTAAGGGCATCAGTCCTCCTCCTCTGAGGTAATTCGTGAAAACCAGGCAATGGTCCTTGTCTTGACCCTAACCCTTGCATTTTACACACCATACCTCTTCACGCACTTCTGATTAAGCTGTCTTGTTCTGTTTCAGACTCTGCATCTCAAGGCATAAATTCTTTAGCTGCGCATTGATTTGTTGAACTCCTAAGTTACGATCCTACATTGGGGTCTCATGTAGCCTTATAGAAATCTCTAAGGCCTCAACTTGAGTTGTTATCTTCTTCTACGATATCTCACTCCTTAAATGTGGCATTAGCAAAGCTACAAACCACTCGCAATGTTGTCCATCCATCATAGTCATATTAGCTTCGCGAATCATACATTTAATCCTTTGATCCAGCTCCCAAGGAGTCTCGCCTGGTAGCATCATGATATCTTTGAATACAATGATTAACTATGCTTCAAACTTTGGCCTGCTAAATTCTCTATTTAGCGTTGCTTGCATATCCGTGATTCCTACATTTGGACTATGATTGGAGTGCTTAATATACTAGGTCAACGCACGATCCAGTAGGGCACTAACTAGTGTCACTTTCTTTATATTTTCATCTGTAACTCCTTGCGCTTCCCATATAGCCCTTACCATGAACCAGAATTGGTCTGGATCTTCATTTCCCAAACCTTTGAACATAGGCAACTTCACTATGCTTGCCATATTAAATCGCGATGGTGGTGGAGGTGGTACGGGTGAAGATGGAGGTGATGGTGATGAAGTTGGTGGTGGTGTGGGTGGAGGTGGTATTCATGGAATTCTTTTCCTTATCAGATAGATCACACTTCACAGTGAGACCTTCGTGAGCTCTTCCTTGTCCCCTTACAGAGCTGAAATCAAGGTGCTAGTTTCTGGTCCCTTATTTCCTTCATTCCTGTAAGATTTTCCACTTCTTGTAGCCCCGAACATCAAGGTAAATCCATAACCCTATTTTCACATAATAACATTTTAATCCAAGTATTCAAAGACTTTACGTACTTACCTCATGGCCCTTTGAGAAAGTGTTGCTCTACCTCACTGTATCTGACTGATGTGTCAACCACAAACTCAGTAACGAATCCTCCTATAATCCGATCGAGCCAATGATCAACGACATGCATGACCTTATCCTCCGATGCTTCCAACCTTCATAATAACTCTGGGGTCCACACAATAGGACCGTCAAGTTTCCACCTTCCTTAGCTATCTGCTAGCTTCGCAATCCACTCATATAGCTCAATAGCGAAGGACGCGAAGAATATTTTGTGGATCTTCGTGTATAGGTAGTAGTCTAACCACTCTTATTTTGATAGTCGCGGGTTCTTGTTCTCTTGTGTTGTGAACTCATGAATTCCTCTATCCAACCAACCTTCAATTTCCTTCTTAGTTGGATTCCAGTGATACAACACTAGACATCTCTATGCAGATTCTGGTCCCGGCAATGGAACCATTTGTTGGCTTGAGGGGGCCTGACTTAGGTTCAGAGTTATTTAGTCAAATAAATCCCTACACTAATGTCCCTTTTTGCATCAGCCCGTGGAGTGCGGGCTGAAGTCTCATCTGAAGCAGTATGGGGGGATGCTGGAACCAAGTTCCCATACCCTTGAGATGTTTGTGGTGTTGATTTAGTCCAACTAGGCGTACGTTTCCACAGGTTACTTGGCACATTGTTCTAACCTTCAATACCTTTGCGATCTGTTATAATCATCTTTCGTGCAGTTCTAACCCGGGGCTAAGATGCTTTCGCACTACTATGGCAGCAACCTGTGCTATTTCCCTAAATTAAACTGTGAATCTTACTTATCTTCTTACATATGTTAGTTAACTTCGCGTAAGCAACTATTCTATCTCACATTCACTTAATCAACACATTCATATATATTCACGCATCATATAAACAATAGAAATGAAAGCTATGCCCAATATATTCATTGCATAAAATAGGAAATAAATACATAGAATTGATATGAAACTTCTCTTTATTAATACTTCCAACTATTACAGACTCAACTCACCCTACAGAGGTCCATGCACTTAGCTGCGGACTACTAGGCCTCTGTGCACTCAGCCACAGAGCCTTCTACTCTACGACCCAAAACTAGACTTTACTCCACATATATGACTCAACTCTTCATCCTTCTTGTCTTCATTATATTAGATTAGATGCCTTAACTACTTAGAGCCTCACTCTATTTATACAATCCCATGGTCTGCGGACCATGGATATATCTCTACAGCTGACATTACATTAACAAAATTGAGGATGGACAACCCTATGACTCTTTTACAAGCTACGCACTCCACGCCCACAAAATGTGGAGACTTTACATCAGATTTTACAATTTTTGACCAAACTCTGGGCTCTGGGCCCCAAAACATCCCTTGGGGTATCCCACGCCCAACAACATTCTAGCACATGGCATAGCTATGTACTCCAATCTAGCTGATTCCATTCAACTATTTCCTTGGGTGTTCTGAATATAACTGTTTTGATCTCCTGGAGAGCTTCATCAATGCTCTCAAACCCATCCTCAAAATTGAAAGTTAATAGAAAACTCTCATTTAAGATGTCGCACTTAGTTGTTCCATGTCGAAGTTTCATCTCCTTATACCAGTTCATTGGGATGGTATCTAATGTATCACATAAAATATGCACCCATTTTGGTTGTGATGTTGTTCCCCATACCTTAGTCCATCATGACAAATGATCGCATGGATCATCCTTCCAACTGTATTTTTCTGTCATTCTAATATTAGCATATCCAAACCTTGACTTCATCATTCTCCTGTATTCTTTCCATTCGGAAAAGTTCTCCTTGTGCATACCCCACCAGCGGGTAGGCGTAGCACGCAATGCCAATTCTAGTGCCTGGAATCGATGCTCTTCTGGTAATTCCCTTTCAAATTCATCCAAAAACAATTCCACATTAGTTAAACCATCATAATATGGAAGGTTTCTTACCTAAGTCAAGGCACACGTTAGCGATTTGGTCATCATATTCTAACGGAGTGTAGATACTTCATGTAATTGATTTTGCCAGTGTTCCGGCTCTTCATATGAATCTGAGGTGCAGGATCTATCCTTGTCCCACACAATTCTTCCATCAGCTATAGGATTGATCCAATCCTTATCTCGTGTTATTATCTTGTATATATGGTCCAAATCATCGTCACTTTTTACATAGTCCCAGATAGGTTCAATATAATGCACTCCTTCTGTAGGGTCTAGTGGCACTATAACCCTGAATGACTTCCTTTCAAATGTCATCTTCCACTTTGTCAAGTTGATTACCCATTAATATCAATATCCCAGTCAATCCCTAGTAGTGTGGGGTAAGGGTTACTATCATCCACTTACCCACACCCTTGACTTGGTCCACCACCTCTTCCTTGTCCTCAACCTTGGAATACTCTGCACGCTGCTCCTGTGCCTTGATCCTAAGATCGATTCTCTATTTGCATCTTGTAGGTAGGGGTTCTATCCATCATCATCTCATAACTCCTACAGTGGCATTCATTGTGTCCTATAGACCTACAGAAATTGCAAAACAACTTTGGAGGGGTTTGTACAAACTTTTGCAATAAATGCCAGTTATTAGTAGCATGTTGGCCTGTAACCGGATAGATAGAGCACCATAGCGTAGCTCCCACACTCACCCCAACATTATTCTTTGGCTTTAGGGGAATGGGCCCTCCCCCTATAATATAGTTCTTACAGACTAGGAAATGATCCTTATCCTGTCCATGGCTCTTACATTTTAGACACCAGACCTCAGCACACACCTTTTGCTAAGTTTCTTTTCCTTTCTTTAGGCTCTGCAACTACAAGTGCACAATTTCCAGCTGTGAATGAATCCGTTTCAATCCAAGGCTCATATCCTAGATAGACAAGGCATCTAGCCTCATCACGATCTCCAAGGCTTCCGCTTGCATTTCTATATTCTACTACAACATAGGTATTCTTAAATGTGGCAAGAGTGATGTTATAAACTAGTCACGATGATGGGAATCTGAGATTATCATATTGGTCTATCTGATCAGGCACTTCAACCTCTGATCAAAATCCCAAGGTGTCTCATCTATCTTCTATCAGATTTCCTTAAATTCAATTACTAATTGCACCTCTGACTTATGCTTACTAAACTCCTTGTTTAAGTCTAGATGGGTATCTGTCAATGTTGCGTTGGGGTTATCAGTGCAATACTTGATATACCATGTTAATGTGTGATCCTCTAAGGTTGTAACCAATTGGGATTTCTTACTATTATCGTCTGTAATCTACTATCATGTCCAAAAAACTCCTATGATAAACCAAAAATGTTTCGTATCTTCACTCCATGTTCCTTTAAAAATTGGCTTCTTCATTGCGTTCACCATGTTGAATGGTGGAAATGGAGGTGGAGGGGGTGAAGGAATAGGTGTATGAGGTAGAGGTGGAGGTAGAGGTGGAGTGGATGCATGAGGTATCCTCAGAATACCTTACATAATTAAATAAATTTCACTTCATGGCATAGTCAGCACTACCCCTTTGTCATCACTTGAAGGGGGTTCAATAAGCAGACTATATTTTGGGTTGGATCCTCTGTTTCTTCTGAAGAATCTCCCACTTCGTGTAGCCCCAAACATAAAGGTAAATGCATAACCCTCTTTTCACATAACAAAATTTTAATCACAGTATTTAATGACTTGAGATACTTATCTCGTGGTCATTTAAAGAGCCTTTGTTTTGCTTCAGTATAACTGACATTCTTGTTAATCGTGAAATAAGTCACAAAGCTTCCCAATGTGCAATCAATCCAATGATCCACAACCCACGTGATATTTCTTTCTAATTCTTCCAGATGTCGAACTAGCTTAGGAGTCCACACTATAGGACTGTTAAGCCTCCACGTCCCTTGACTAGTAGGCAATTAGACAGCCACTCATGTAGTTCTTCAAGGAAGAAACAAAAGAACACATCGGTCTCGTCTGTGTACAAAAATATTTGCAACCACTGCTCCTTGGATAATTTATGGATCATGTTCTCTTGAGCTAGGAACACGTCCATGTATTGATCAATCCACTTTTCAATCTCTTTCTTTATAGGGAACCATTTATCACACATCTCTTAGATAAATCTCGGTCCTGGAAATAGAACCATTTGTTGGCTTAAGGGGGCCTGACCAAGGTTCAAAGTTGTTCAAACCAACCAAAAAACCCCTAAATGCTAGACCCTTCAAAAACAACCTACATAATATAGGTTTCAGCCTCACGAAGTAGTATTGGGGGATGCTAGAACCAAGTTTCTCCATCCAGAGAATGTGTGATAAGTAGTCTTAAGATCTTATAGCTCATATATGCCTTTGCGTAGATCTGTATCCTTCTATGTCCTGATACCGTAACTCAAGTAAAAAAAATTCTAGACCTTTTCTAAGGTCTGTGATTAGTCTTTATGGACCCTAAGGAAGCAGTCTTTCTACTTTTGCGTGCTAACCAATAACCCTAGATCTACCTTCGCGTAGATCTACCTGATTCATTAGAAATCACCCCATAATTAACCCTTATCTTTGCGAACACAGATAATTACTTAAGACATGCATAAATATGATAGATTCATTAGATTCATGCAGCATTTATACATTTTTCCACAGAAAACATATTATAGAGCGACAGATCATAACATAAACATAATTGACAATAATACTCAGAAGCACAATATTTCTTCAAAATCAGTATTTATTAAGCTTCAACGTTCAGATTATAGACTGCTTTACGCTGTGCACTCAGCTGCAGGGGTCCACACTCTTAGCTGTGAACTTACCAAGGTCTCCTGCACACTCAGCTGTAGGAGCCTTCTCCTTTCGCTTAAGTACAAGAAGTAGAGAATTCTTGCCTTAGCACTTGCCCAAAACAATCTCTACCTTTTCTTACTTATCCTTTGCTACCATTAGTTATCTCTTAGACTCGCTATGACTCAACTATATATAGCTTTCTTCAATATAATACCAAGGTCCAAGGACCATGGGTGAGTCTTAAAACTGATCTCTTTACTTATCCAGCAAGGGGCTAAGACCCCTTTGAATCCTATCTACCTGTATGCTCTGCATCCACATTTCGGGGAGACTTTACATATTTTACAAAACTTTCACAAAATTTGGGTTAACTAACCCCAAAACTGACCCTAGGGACCCTATCCCAACAAGAACTATCTTGGTACATAAAGTATAGCACGACGAATCCCACTGTTATGATGGTTGAAACAAAGACAACTTTGAATTCATAATTCAGAAAGCTGAAGTCACAGTCGCAGTGTTGTATGAAGATGAAGGAAATAAAGCAAGCGCAAAATGAAAGTGCATGGGAATTAGACCAAAGGCTCAAGTGTCAGATCGGTCAAGGTAATTTCCATATTACTGAAGAAGTACATAAAGAATGGTACATCATTGTGCTATTGCCACATCTAAGGCTTCCATTATCACAGTAGAAGATCAACACAAAATTTGAAGCCTTAGAGATTTCAATGAAGTTAGAAGCATCTCCAATCTAGGACATGTAGGAGTCCAGCAGATCTAGTCATAGCTCACAAGTTTGCACATGGATATCCAAGGGTTAAATAAGGGAAATGTTGTTTGAACATACATATGCTCAAAGATATGGTGTTTGAAATGTATGTTTGAAGGTCATTATAAAGATCAATGTCCCATGTATCCTGATTATTTAGCAACTCGAGGTCCTAATCCTCTAAAGCCAGAAACAAGTATAGGAGAAGATTTTGGATCAAGTATATGGTGTATCATGTGTAGAGTCATAGGCCATCATCCCATAGAAAATCGTTATTTATTGCGGAAGTATGTGAAGACACCCAAGTAGCTATTTTCCATTTTTTTTTCGATTAGTAGGACACGATGAGAGTAATTGATGCAACTATGCCTTAATTATGGAGTAGACTGCATCGTATAGGATTCAAGATGAAAGTCGCACACAAGAAAATCAAGGTTCTCCTGCAAAAATTGGAGGATTCCAGAGCGAACAACGTGGTTGAGGAGGAGGTGCAGGATGAGGATCGGGTCAAATCATCTGTTATAACTATGTTGAAGTAGGAAACTTTGCATGAGATTGTCATAACCCCACCTATTTGTCTTGTAAGTATTGTAGAAAATTAGATCATGTGATTGAAGATTGTTCTATTTTAATGGCTAAGATGCAAGAAAAGAAGAACGAGTAGCCTGCATAGAACCTGCAATGATGAGATTGGAGCTGCGTGAGGATAATCATGGTATAAACATGGTGAGAACACAAAGCACCACAACTAAAGAAGCTAGAAAAGAAAAAGGAGAAAAACCTAAGGTGGATACCTGAGTTCAATATGCATAGAGAAAAGTAAAATTTCATGGAGGCGAAGAAAAGTTTTCTGGATCCAGGAGCTTCAACGTCGAAAAAAATAGCACACTTAATTCCACATAAGAACCAACCTGAAATAGTGACAAAAAATCCTGATTCGAATATTTTGAAGTCCTTCCTACATACCTGCATGAAGTTGTTAAGAGATCAGAATGCAGTTGAAGGGTTACAAGAGTTAATTAACAACTACACTGGAAATGAAAATCCTCGAATAGAACAACGCGTAGTAAATAAGATCTATGGAAATAAAAAGAGAATAGGTCATGAAATGAGACTGACTACACAGATAGGAGAATTTGAAATGAATCAAGTATATCCTAGATCTAGGATCAGATGTGAATGTCCTACCTAAGAAGACATGGCAGCGTATGGGACAACCAAAATTACAATAGGCACCATTCCAGCTGCACATGGTGAAGCAAGAAAATATTATTCTGATGGGTCAACTACATGGGGTTGTTATAGTCATTGAGGAAGTTGGTGTAATAGAATATTTTGAAGTCATTGAGATCATCAATGATAGTAATCCATACTTAGATTTACTAGGAATTGATTGGGCATTTGATATGGATGTTATAATTAACTTGAAATGACAAAGCATGGTATTTGAAAAGAATGGAATGAGGGTTGTTATTCCTCTATATCCCTTTGAAGGACTAGATACACTGAATGTATCCACAAAGATTATGATAATGAGAATTTTGAACACATCTACATGTTAATTGTGTGAAATGAAGATTGGATTATCGAACCATAGATGGAAGAATTAGCTGAGAGAAGGATATTTCTTACATTTCATATTCTGACGAGGAAATGGAGCATTGGCAGAGCCGGTTACATGAAGTCTCTACGTTGTGTTGGAATAGACTGACAAAATCGCTTCATTATATCGCATCGAAGTTTTGTAACTTACCATACTATGATGGAATAGGGGATGTCAGTCTCTTTTTAAATGAATTTGAAAGAGATGCCCCACAGGAAGAAAGGTTCCAACTCTAGATATAGCTCTACAATCTACACCTGCGCAATGGTGGGGCACGCACAAACATAATATATAAGATTGGAAGGAATATCAAAGATTGATGAGGCTCAGATTCAGGTATAGGAATACGAGACTTGTAGAAACGTATACTAGATAGGATGATCCACACGAGAATCTCTTGTTGGACTACTGCATGGGGTGAAGAACCACAACTATAATGGGTACATATATTTTTCCACACATTAGATGTAATACCTATGAACTGGTATCTGGAAATAGAACTACACCATGGCACCGTTGACTGGCATGAACTGAAGGAAACTTTTATCCTGACTTTTATTTTTGAGGATGTGTTTGAATGTATAGATTCTTCCCTTCAAGAGATTTGTGAAGCTATTTTCAAAATACAAACTAAAGTGTCAGCTTGGGTTTAGCTGGATTGGATTCTGTAGGTACAACACACGCTTGAATGTTACAAAATAATTGTAGAAGACAATGAATAAGATCTGTGCAACATCAATATCCTTGAATCATAAGGAAAATTTGAAGTTGCTAGACCGAATGTTGAGATGCTTGATGTGACACAACTGGTGAAAAAGAGGTAGATCAATATCGGGACTGAGGAAGCACCAAAGTTTGCACGCATTGGTGATTATTGGGATGAAGATACTGTTGGTAAAGTTGTTGATATATTACATGAATATCAAGAATTATTCCTAACGAAGTTTTCCAAACACAAAGGTATTGTCGGTGATCTATGGGTTATGAAAATCATGTTGAAATCAGATTTTAAGCCTATGAAGCAGCAGTCATATCATCTTAACCCAAAATGCAAAGAGAATGTGAAGGAAGTACTTGACAAAATGGTCGTAGCTAGGATAATTGAGCCAGTAGAGGAGTTTGATTGGGTAAGTCCAATGGTTGTACAATAAAAGACCAAAGGCAAAATAAGCATTTATGGATCTTAAGAAGTTAAATGACATTTGTGTGAATGATATGTTCCCTACATCGTTCACCAACGAAGTTCTAGAAAAGGTAGGAGGAAAGGAGGCTTATTTTCACAGATGGGTTTTCAAGATACCACTAGATCAAGTTCGTGCCTGAAGATCAAAGTAATACAAAATTTTCCATCGAATGGGGATCTTTTAAGTATACTGTAATGTCATTTGGATTTAAAAATGCACCTACAATATTCTTCAGGGTGGTCATAGTAGCGTTTAAGGAGTTTATCCACAAATTTCTAGAAGTATACTTTGATGATTGGACCATTTTTGGGTAACTAAAGAAGCATGTGTCAAGTCTACGCTTAATGTTGGATGTTTACAAAAAATACCAAATATTGTTCAATCTTAAGAATTGTATATTCTTTGTGTCATATGGAATATTGTTGGGTCATGTTGTGTGAAAGCAGAGGTTGATGGTCGACCCTACCAAAATTATTGTTATCATCAATTCAGATCCATCGAAGAACATGAAGTAGTTGTGCACCACTCTAAGACACACTATATATTATCGAAATTTTACAAAGGCTAATGCACAGACCACTATGCCGATGGAGAAGCTGTTGAAAAAGGACATTCTCTTTTGTTGGGATGAGGACTGTCAAGTGAGCTGCGATATTTTGAAACAAAAGATGGTTACTACGCCAATTCTAGTGTTTCCAGATTGGAAGAAATAATTTCATGTCCATTGGTGAGCACCAGTATTGCAGCAATAATGCTGCAACTCCTACGTTGCCTATTTTACTCTTATCAACTCGGTAGTTCATAACAAACTTGGAAGCGTCGGTGCTGTATGTACAAGTACTAGTTATCATTGCAAGTTGTCACTTGGTCAGCTGGCGCAAGATCACTAGGAGCTCGAGCCAACTTCTATGGATTCTAGAAGAAGATCTATATGTGATGAAAGGAAAGAAGGATAGATGTTATTCTAACTGCAGAAATGAGAAAGACTGAAAGGTAAAGCAAAACTAGTAAACCCAAATTAATGAACTAATTCAACTTTTGCAGAAAGTGCTACGAAAACCATGAAAAGAATGCCATTAGCTACTCAAGGAAGTAAAAAACATCTAACTAAAAGCTAACTCTGGAAGTAAATGAGAAAAAAACATCTTTTTGGATTTTTATGTATTTTTATGTATTTTTATGTGAATTTGGCATGCATGTAATTTATTGTTTGTGAATGTGGTAGCGAATAGGTGGTGTTGGAGGGTGGTTTTGAGATTTGAGAGGATGTAGGATGGTGTGAATGGGTCCTAGGAGGTCTCAGGTGGCCTTCTAGAGGCTTTTCCCACACTCGGCCTTCAAAAGAAAGCCTACAGGAAAATCTACAGGAGGACACAGAAAATCTACAGGAGGAAAACATCATTCTATAAGAGGCCTACAGGAGGAGGCTGAGAGTAGTTTTCACTGTTTTTAGGGTGTGAGAGTGGGTGAAAGATGTGGATGAAGGTTGGAATGAGGGTTTAGGGCACCTAGGGTCTGCCAAGAATCATCAAGAGAGAGGAAGATGATTGGATTTGCTTAAGGAGAGAGGAAGAAATTCTATGGAAAATGCAAAAAAATAAGGCAGAATTGAGGGGAGACTTGGGTGACCTGTAGGGCATGGATTAGATGGAGGATGGGATGGCTAATAGGCTGGCCTACTTATAGAAGAGGTCTACTACATAAATAGCTAACAATCAACCAATAAGATCAAGAAAGAAATGAAATAAGTGCATCTAGGAAAACAGAGTTTTGCATCAAAATGGTCTAAACTATGATCTATGGAAGGAATTTCTAATAACTGTTGCAAGAAGGAAATCATGAAAGAAGAATATTGTAAATAAATAAGTGAGCATGGTGAAGAAGTTCTGAAGCAAATCAAAACTAGACTATTAACCGTTACAAAGCTGCAAACACTAGAATTCCTATGAATGAGGAAAATCTGTGGTTTTGGAGTAGCAAAAGGGGCTTTGCCTCAAATCATGGTCCCAAAGGGAGGAAGAGAAGCCAAGGCACTATTAATAGCCTTCTGAATCTTTTCTTTATCACTGCTTAGCCTGCTATAGAAAGCACAAATGGAAGCAAACTACTGAATCATCGAAAGCAACCTATTCTTAACCATAAAAGAAATACATCTAACATCAACCTAATCTACAAACTGAAATAAAACATACAAGTACAAGTAAAAAGGAGCTTGGCTACTTGGATTGGGCCCTAACCCAATATCTTCAACACTTTGAGGTAACTCAGTGATAGCTCAAAAGGGATTCCATTTTTATTATCAAAACAATAACAAGATTACATGAAACTGTCTCAAAAATAATGAACTCGAAGTTGGAGCAGAGTTTACATAAGAAAAAATTCAACAAAAATCCAACCCTAGTGAGGCCCTAGGCCTCTTTACTTATGCAAATGAAGCTACCAACAACTTCCTTAAAATCAGGGAGGCTTGGCTCCCAAAACTCGAGATAATCATTAGTCATCCTCGACTTGTTTGGATGCCTTCTAGTGCATGATTTGGTTTCTTGTACTCCGAGTTGAATGAAGGGGAATTCGAAGTGAGGAGTAATAAATGAGGGGGATTCCCTCCTATAAGTCCTCTCCTTTGTCCAATTCGAGTTATTTCTACCCTTTTTCCACTAGATACTTGTCTTTGACTTCAAAATTCATCAATAATCTGCATTAAACACATGTTAAACCACACGGCATCATAACTAACTCAACTCACTCTGTAAGCATAAATATAATCAGAAAATAATATAATAAGCTAAGAGAATAGTTGATTTGACTAGGTTAGGAGGTAAAATGAGCCCATATAATTACCCATTTCTGAGGCTCATCATCCACGTAGATTCCTCATGCATAATTTTGGGCGTTGTATTGACCCAATGAGGTGAAGGAAACATTGACCACCCAAGTGTATTTTCCAGTAAAAAATTGTCCAAGGCAGAGAAAAATTATTCTACAACTGAACGTGAAGGGTTGGCCATGGTATTTGCATCACATAAAATCAGAAATTATCTATTAGATGTGCACTTTAAAATGTTCACAGATCATTCTTCATTAAAGTACCTAGTCAACAAGCCACTGTTGGGGGGGAAATAGCTGCTGCTCTTCCAGAAGTATGATTTTGAAAAAATCATCAAGTCAGGTACATTCAATGATGGACCAGAACATCTATTAAGAATTGAGAATGGCAGAGAACCTAAAAATATCGAGGAAGGACTACCTAATGTACAACTCTTCACAGTAAGAGTAGCTGACGCTCACTTTGTCAGCATCATTTCCTTTTTGGCTACTAGTGTAGCTGTCGTAGAGTATACATCACAACAAAAGAGAACCAATAGTCTGAGCTGCAGACTTTTCTTTGATTGCAGGACAATTGTACAAAATGGGTCTGGATGAGATATTGCATAGATATGTCCCTCAATATGAAAGACATAGTATTCTAGCTGAAGCATATAGTGGTCTCACGGGTGCTATAGGGATTGATGCATGAGTGATTGTGGTGGTGATTCCCTCAAGGTTCTTCCTGAGATCCTTAGTGGACAGTCAGATTAGTTGCAGCTAGCCCAGAGATACATGAACATATCCGTATTAGTGAAATGATAATAAAAGTAGGAAGAAGGATTGTTAACTGGAATCTTGGTGTGGTGTTGTTGGAGAAGGAAAATTAGCAGAGTGGAAGACCCCTCAGCTAGCTCCTAGATCAATACCTGCACATAAACAAGAAGACGCATAATATCACAACATATAACTTTAACAATCAATACAATAATACATAGGGATATCTAACTACATACATCTAAGCTACTCATAATCATTAGTGTTGCATAAACATGTAAAAATTCACAATTCCAACGCCATGGAGTGGAAAAAACAACTATAGGTCTATATTAATGATAGGAAAGAGTGATTACAACCATCAATTGCATCAAGCTTCCCTTACACCTCCAGCTCCTCTCTCTCTCTCTATCTCTCTTCTTAACCTCTTGAAGAGCCAGTGTCTAATACAAGCTTCAATAGTTAATAAACAATCCTTTTAATACTTTCAAGCCCTTTCACAATGGACCTAGACTCAAATATATAGCATGGGAGGATAAGCCTTGCCAAATATTTCATGAGTTCTTTTGGACAAACACAGAGATGCTTCCATGCTTTATCGCTCTTTTGATGTTTGTAGACTCTGTTAGGAATAAACATTCCTTAAATAGGTCGAATATGTATGTTTCCTTGCTTTATGAGCTAACATATGAGTGAATATAAGGATATTATTCTGTCAACCCACTCCTTTGACCTCCATAAAATCACTAAAGTTGACTAATGCACCCCCTGAGGTAACACAGAGAGTTACCCTAGGGACTAACACACCTAATGCATGACTAGAAAGATTTATAAAGCACCTTGCTAGTTGTTGGAGAGCGTTAGCTTGGAAAATAGGCTTGTAAACTTGGTCATTATTGCAATCATCTTGCCCTTCTCCCTTGAGTCTATGAGGAGGTCATTTTCCTGTGTAATAGATTCTCCCTAAAGTGTGAGATCAGAGGCAGAGATGATGGTTGAAATACTTTATAACTATCATTTTCTTCGAGAAAAAAGAGAGAGGATCAAAGCTTTGGGACTACGAGATACCTGATACAACACATATATATAAAAATCCTAAAATCATGTCCTGAGTCAGGAATTCCCACACTCAGTAGCTATGTTAGAGAACAAAGAGATACAACGATCATGTCCACCGATAAGCACAATGTGTAACTTGTGTCATTATAATATCATTATAATGAGATGTCTCCCAAAAATAATATATGCAGTTTGGGAGAGAGAATAAGGTTGAGTAATGTAAGCCTCTACCAAAGGTCTTGATCTCTTCTTCACCTTAATAGAATACTTCGATACATGTGAATAAAAGCATTGAGGTCGAACATGTATGAAATAATTTGATTACCAATCAATAATGGAGACTGTTAGCAGATGCGAGGATGGCCACCGATAATGATGATGGTCTCCAATATGCACAGTATAATATAGTGAGTGTCAATAATGTTTTTGTTGTCGAACACTCATCGAATTGTCTAACCAGGAGCCAATAATGAAAAACCCTGACCAAACAAAAGGTAACCTACCATTGATGTCTGCAAGTTCCAAGGCACTAAAGTGTTGCTGGGTCTTATCCCTAGATAGAGTGTTGAAGTCGATAGGAAGAGACCTGTCGAAAGGTAGCCAATAATGTGTCCTACGTCACTCAACACAAAATGGGATAAGATGATTTTTTGAGGAATAGTTTGAGCATTGGGTCAAATCGACAGAGGGCATGATGGAAGAATATGTTTGATGGTTTGATGGAGGAAACAAAAGATAAATGGTATCCCTTAAACAATAAAAGGCACGAAACAAAGGGTTTAACCATGCAACACTAGACTCATGAACACCAAAGAGTGTTAGGATACAGAGATGCAAGAACATCAAGGTATATAGGCTAAACTCATAGGATGGTAAGGTTCATTTTGAGAGGTTGTCACAAAGACAGTTTTGCTGAGGGTGTGCCATGTTTAATGGAATGACTGCTGACAAAAAAATCTTTCAAAAATACTCACATAAAGTCTTGTATTGCCCAATCTCCCCATATGATTAATTTAATGAGTCTAGACGGGTGAACTCGGTGGTTTTTCCATATTTCGAGAGTATGAAAATGATTGTAAAGAGCGACTCGAGGGTGTTCCCTTTGTCATAGTTTTTAATTCGGTGTGACAAAGGTTTAGTTGTATACCCAAAAAGGTTATTTTTCTGTAAGTTAGTCTATTGAGTCCGGATAAAATGATAATCCTATTCTCAATAGATGTTTGCCTCATTTTGTAACGAGTACAAAGGGACGAAGTAAACTCGATATTCATCGTGAAACTTTAATGAGTCACGCGATGAAAAACTCAATAGATCTTCATCAAATTTTAATGAGTCAAGTGAAGAAAACTCAAGGTATATTTTTTAGTTTAATGAGTGAGGAAAAAGAGAAAATAAATACTCATGCCTTCTTCGTAGATTTAACGATCCTGAAGAAGGGAAAAAATAGGGGATTTTTCAATTTAAGAGAGAGAAAGAGTCCCAAAAAAGAAAGCTCTCATACCGTCGTCATAGGAGTTTTACAAGCCTGATGAAGAAAACATGGGGATTTTTCAATTCAAGAGCGAGAAAAGATCCCATAAAAGAAAGCACTCATAGTGAATCGAATATGGTCATTTATGCAATTAAGCCCTAAAAATCCCTTCATGAAAGCATGAGTAATATTGATAATATATCAACATGGCGCATGATAAATAACATACGAAATGAAATAATTCTATTTCAATGAATTCATTAAGATGAATCATACCTCTAGAGTGACTGTAAGGATGTTTTTTGAGCCTCCATTTTCACCATTTGCATCATTTGAGTGTTGCGAGACTATTCTAGAGCGAAAGAGGAGGCAAGATTCCCCGGGAAAATGCAAGCAATCCAGCCAATCATTCGACTTTCCGTTTGTTCCAGGTAGATGGAAAAACCCTTATCTTGCATGATTTAACCTTTTTCAGCTGCATTAGGTGTAGATTTTTTTATTTTGTGGAGGCCCTTTCTCATTAAATGCGACTAACACTCCCCTCTAGGTATAGAGGGGCGTTAAACACCCTTCACGATCTAGAGGAGGGTGTTAGTGTGCCCTGTATGCCCTAAGTGGGGGCATTAGTGCGTACGAGTGAACTTCCAAACCCCACAAAATGATTTAGCAAGCATTTCTTTATCATTTTTACTATTTTTTGTGTTGATTTGTCCACGTTTTGATCCATCATCATGAGTTTATGGAGAAAAAGAGCTCATGATTGCCAGGAACTGCAGATACGTAATGATCAAGCATGCATACTTATGCTGCGTAGATGTGGCTTAATGAAGTATGCAAAGCTTGACCTGATGAATGGTGAGGAAGAAATTTTAAGTTGGATAATCCAACACTAGGATGAACACCAAGGGGTATTCTGGATTGGGGGTCATGAGCTTTGGATCGATAGACATGATATCTATTTTTTGACTATTTTTTCATGGAGAGGTGCACGATCAAACTTGACCGGGGCCAGGACAGATCCACGATCCACTCTAGAGTTAGTCCAAACTTACTGCATACCTGAGAGTGGTTTAGTGAGTAACAGGGTCCCATCGAGTAGATTAGGTCTAGGTGCATGAGGACCGTATTGTGGATGATCGTATGCTTGGAGAGGTCCAAGAGTCCTCATGTTGCCACGAAGGCCCAACTATTGCTCACTATTGATTGTGTCCACCCTCAGAGATTTAACTAGTTTGAGGCGTTTCTTCGTCAGCTAAATGTGGAGTTGACGTCATGCAAGATTCATACCCAAATGACTTTTGGGTATGGTACTCTCATCGTGTCCTTTATACTTGAGAGGATGCCTATTATGAGATCGCAGATGAGTGTGGGTCTGCTTGATCCGAGCGAGCCTGGGCAAAGGGCGATGGGTCTCTCCCAATCCTCATACTAGAAGGGGACCCGATGTGACATTTCTTCGATGAAGACATCTTTGAGTGCATAAATAGTCAAATATTGATGATTGATGAATATTCCTATCAAGGCATGGACTTTACCAGAGATTCAGACTTGATACTACCACCTAGTACACATTGGGGGCCTCAATTAAGAAGGTTTTTTTAGAGTACCTTAAAGTATTTTTTAGCTTTTTAATATTTATGTAATTTTTTGTTGTTATGGGTGAACAATTACTGACATGAAGTGTTTTCTTCACACAGACATGGCACCAGAACAATCTGTAGGCATGCCCAGCCAAGCAAGGCGAGGGGACTGACTACCTAGAGTTGGCATGGGAGTAGTAGTTTTTGAAGATGGAGATGATGCACAGAGCCTACATGAGGTTCTGAGGATCCTTGAAGGCCTAAGCATGGGAATTCCTCCACTTCCCATGAGGGATATTCCTGATCATATGTAGCAACACACCATTTGTGTGCTTGAGAAGTTTCTCATTCCTCTTCAGAGGATAGCTAGAGTTGTTCTAAATTTTCATGAGCAGTAGGATCTTTTAGCAAGCACATGGTATAGCAAGAAGGTGTTTATAGCAAGGCTTAATAGCCATTTTGTACTTAAAACACCCAAGTTTTGGGAATTTTCTACTGTAAAAGACTAGATTTGATATCTATATATATATATATATATATACACACACACAATATTTTGGCATGTTTATGATGTAAATGTTTTTTAATGTTTTTGTAAACTTTTAACTATGTAAATCTTTACTTTCATGCATGTATCTATAATAAATGAGATAGAAGCCAATCTAATACATAGTCTCCCAATGAATCAACAACTGCATTAAATTCTCGAGGAATGTGCTCATATGTAATAAACTCAAATTAATGTTCCAAGAGCCGTACCCTTAAATAATGTCATAACAAGATTAGATTGCGAATGTGATAATGATTTGTCAATTGCATAATGACAAGCTGAGATTCTAACTTAACCACCAGATTGGAGATGTCCCGTGATGACACTTTAATGAGAAGTGAAATTATAGACATGTAATCACCAATATTGTTGGTGGCAGTACCAATAAAGACTCCCTCGGAACAAAGTAGTTCCAACTCAGGTGTGTAAATGACCCAAGCAGCTAATGCAATGTGCCATGTGTGACGACTAGAACCATATGCATATCCTATATATGGTAAGGGTAAGGAACACATCTACGCAACAAGAAACATGTATGAGACAAATACTCAAAAAATGCCAAAAAATCTAGTCACATAAAAAATAAGCAAAACTTACAAATACATAGAATTACGAAGCACATGCCTAGTGCAATACTAGGCATAATACTTTTTTAGATAGAGCACATTTTGGGGCTCCACGAGTGGGACTCCTTCACAGTCCTAAAGTTCATAGGCCCCTTTTAAGAGGGCCTTGAGGACAACATATGGACCGATACATAAGGGTTGAAGCATTCCTGCCCCCAAGAGATCATGTTTTTATCATAGAGAAAAACAATATCACCTTCTTGGTAAGAATGAGGCTTGACCCTTTTGTCACACTAAGCTTTGACCCGGTGCTTGTGGGCTTCGAGTGCCAATTCGGCATCTCAACGATTTTCTTCAAGTTGAATGAGATATAGAAAGTGCTCTTCTTCGGCAATGGTGTCAGGAAAGAGTTCAACAACAATTTTTAGTGAAGGAATCTGGCACTCGATAGGTAGTACCGCTTCCAACCTATAAGCGAGTTGGAATCATGTAAATCCTGTAGCAGTTTTGACTGAAGTTCGACATGCCCACAATGAAGGATATAACATGTGGTTCCAATGGGTTTTGTGATTACTGACTAACCTACAGATCATGGTTTTTAAGATGCCATTAACGACTTCTACTTGGCCATTAGCCTAGGGGTAGTAGGAGGATGATTGGTCCTGGCAAAAACTAAGCAATGATGTTAAGTCAGACATCATGTGATTCTGATTATGAGACCCATGGTCTGTAACAATCATGCAGGGCACACCAAAATGACAGATAACTTGATTAAATAGGAATAACACTATGATTTTTCCATCAGCCCAGAAAGAGGGGATGGCTTTGACCCATTTCATAGAGTAGTCTACAGTGATAATAATGTAGTTATGTCCATCAAAGCAAGTGGGGTTGCATATGACGAAGTCAATACCTCATTTGGAAAAGGGGTTGATTGTAGGTTTTAACCCCATATAGAAATTACTTGCATATGAATTCTAAATCACAGGAAAAATAAAAATGCGAGAGAATAACACATAAAACACATATACACAGAGATTTCCCACTGGATCCCAAAACCGAGACTACCAGCTTTATTTTTCATTATGTTCCTTTCAATGTTACAATACATATTTATACATGCCAAAGCATCCAATACCTTGGACCGAAAAACCATCACGTCCAAAACCATGGACCGAAAAACCATCGTGTCCAAAAAACATGTGCGAAAATCATGCACAAAACCATAGGTGGGTCCGCCCAACCTAACATAGGGTCAAAAACCAAAATT